>JAHRHZ010000278.1:653951-722332 GCA_024137785.1 Ginglymostoma cirratum | reverse complement strand
CGTGTTCCCTGACAGATACAGCCCGACACGTGTTCCCTGACAGATACGGCCTGACACGTGTTCCCTGACAGATACTGCCTGACACGTGTTCCCTGACAGATACAACCCGACACGTGTTCCCTGACAGATACAGCCAAACTTAGATATAGAATATGATTTCAGCCCTCATTTATTTTCTCAGCTGAGGCGAAATTCTGACATGAGCACTGAAAATCCCAGTGTCATGATGCAGTTGACACAATTCTGGAGGAGGAGAGCCTCAGGAGGAAAGACAACAGTCACTGACAGGGGGTCTGGGAGCAAACCTGCTCATGATTTTCTTATTCAGGTGAAGAAAGGATGAAACATTGCAAAAAAACCAAGATCTTCATATTTCATTTGAAGAAGCATCTGAACGCAAATCTCCCTTTGGTTTGGATACTTTCAATTGTCTTTTATTATTTTACTAGAAATAGAGAGGACTGGGTGCTGAGGTTGTGCAATGCTGGAATTGTGTTTTTAGTTGGGAATGGTTTGCAGGGACAGTTGCTGAGGAACAACAAAACGCTGTTCATAAAATTGTCATAGAATCGCTATAATGCAGAAACAGGCCATTCAGCCCATTGAGTCCACACCAATTTTCCAAACAGCATCCCACCCAGACCTAGCCCCCACCCTATTCCTGTAACCTTACATTTCCCATGGCTAGCCTGCACTTCCCTGGACACTGTGGGTAATTTAGCATGGCCAATCCACCTAACCTGTACATCTTTGGACTGTGGGAGGAAACTGGGGCACCGGGAGGAAACACACACAGACACGGGGAGAATGTGCAAACTCCACACAGACAGTCGCCCGAGGGTGGAATTGAACCTGGGTCCGTGGTGCTGTTAGGCAGCAGTGCTAACCACTGAGCCACCATACTGCCCACTGCACTCCCACCCCACCCCCACCCCAGTGCAGAATTGTAGAAAAGGTTTGCATCTATGTTTCCCCAGATCCTAATCTTAGCCATGCCGCACCATAGGAAACACTAACAGGTGATGAGATAGTGATGGCCTAGCAGTTTCATCACTAAACCATTAATCCACAAACTCAACCAATGCTCTGAGACCTGGTGCTGAAACTCACCATGAGATAAAAATTTATCTGGAACAAAGAATCTACTGAAGACTGTGAAATCATTGCTGATTGTCAGGAAAGCCACCTGTCTCATTAATGTCCTTCCTTACCTGGTCTGGTCTCAATGTGACTCCAGACCCACAGCAATGTGGTTGACTCCCAACTGCCCCCTGAAATGACCCAGCAAACCACTCAGTTGTATCAATTGCTATGAAGTCTCAACGAATAAATGAAAGTGATGGAACAGCTGGGATTGACATAGGCAGTGGAAAAGACAATAGCAGAAACAGCTCTGCAAAGTTCTCCTCACTAATATCCAAGGGCGAATGCCAAAATCAAAGACATAGAATCATGCCTGACAGACAATGTCCAAGACACCACCTTCACCATCCCTGGATATGTCCTGTCCCACTGGCAGGGCAGATCCAGCAGAGGTGGCAGTGCAGTGTCAGTATCCAATCAGGAGGCAGTTGCTCTGGGAGTCTTCAAGATTGACTCCAGACCCATGAAATCTCATGGCTTCAGATTAAACATGGGCATGTAAACCTCCTGCTGATTACCACATGCCGTCCTCCCTCAGCTGATGTATCTACTCCTCCATGTTGAACAGCACTTGCGGTGCAGGATGGCAAGCCAGGAGGAACACTAAGCATTCCTAAAAATAAAGTTTCATAGAAACATAGAACCTTCAAAAATAGCCACAGGAGTAGGCTATTTGGCCCTTCGAGCCTGCACCACTATTCAATATGATCATGGCTGATCATGCAATCTCAGTATCCCATTCCCACCCTCTCTCCATACCCACTTTAGCCAGAAAGGCCTTGCCCTGCTCCTTCTTGAATATATCTAATGAACTGGCCCAACAGCTTCCTGTGGGAGAGAATTCCACAGGTTCACCGCTTTCTGAGTGAAGAAGTTCTTCCTCATCTCAGTCTTGAATGGCTCACCTCTTATTCTTAGATTGTGACCCTTGTTCTGGAGTTTCCCAACATCGGGAACATTTTTCACACATCTAGCCTGTCCAGTCCTATCAGGGTTTTATATGTTTCTGAGATCCCCCCTCATTCTTCTAAATTCCAGTGAATACAAGTCCAGTCAATCCAGTCTTTCCTTATACGTAATGTCCTGCCATCCTGAGAATCAGTCTGGTGAACATTTGCTGGACTCCCTCAATAGGAAGAAGGTCCTTCCTCAGATGCACACAATACTCAAGCTGTGGCCTCACCAAGACCCTGTATAACTGCAGCAAGACACTTTACTCCGATACTTAAACCCTCCCACTATGAAGGAGAGTATGCCATTCGTTTTCCTCACTGTCTGCTGCACCTGCATGCCAACCTTCAGCAACTGTTCCGCCATGACACCCAGGTCTTGTTGCACCTCACCTCTTCCTAAACAGTCACCATTCATATAATAACCTGCCTTCCTGTTTTTGTGACCAAAGTCGATAACCTCACATTTATCCACATTAAATTTACCCATTCAGCCAAATACTCAAGAATTTGCCATACAGCCAGTCTGTCCAAGTCACCCTGCAGCCTCTTAGCATCCTCCTCACAGCATACACTGCCACCCAGCTTAGTGTCATCAGCAAATTTGGAGATATTGCATTCAGTTCATTCGTCCAAATCATTAATGTATATTGTGAGCTTGCACGCCAAACAGCATAAGCAGTAAATGATAGACAGAGCTAAGTGACCCCACAAACAATGGATCAGATCTAAGCTCTGCAATCCTACCACATTCAATCATAGATGGTAGCAGACAATTAAACAACTCACTGGAGGAAAAGGCTCCACAAATGTCCCTATCCTCATTGATGCAAGAGTCCCGCACATCAGTACAAATCTCACAGCAATCTTTAGCCGGAAGTGCCAAATGGATGATCCATCTCAGCCTCCTCCAGTGGGTCCCCAGCATCACAGATACCAGTTGTCAGCCAATTCAATTCACTCCACATAAACACAGTGGCTACAAGAGCAGGCCAGATGCTCAGAATACTGCAGTGAGTAACTCACCTCCTGACTCCCCCAAAGCCTGTCCACCATCTACAAGGCACAAGTCAGGAGTGTGATGGAATACTCCCCACTTGCCTGGATAAGTACAGCCCCAACAACACTCAAGGAGCTTGACACCATCCAGGACAAAGCAGCTCACTTGATTGGCACCACATCCACAGACATCCACTCCCTCCATCACAGACCCTCAGTAGCAGCAATGTGTACTGTCTACAAGATGCACTGCAGGAATTTACCAAAGTCAGCATTTTCCAAACCCACAACCACTTCCATCTAGAAGGACAAGGGCAGCAGATACATGGGAACATGACCACTGCAAGTCCCCCTCCAAGCCACTCAACACCCTGACTTGGAAATATATCGTCGTTCCTTCACTGTCACTGGGTCAAAATCCAGGACTTCCCTCCCTAATAGCATTGTGGGTCAACCCACAGCAGGTGGACTGCAGCGGTTCAAAAAGGCAGCTCACCACCACCTCCTCAAGGGCAACTAGGGGTAGGCAATAAATGCTGGCCAGCCAGCGATGCCCACACCCCACAAATGAATAAAAAAACCCAGCTGTTCTAACATAAAGAGAGGAAAGACAATAAATGCATTGGCTACATCTGACATTCTTCTCAGCCACTGAGAGGGACTGTGAACTTGTTAGATATGGAAGGTCTGGAGAAAATGGTGAGAAAACATACATTTGTTCAAGAGCTATCTTAAAATTAATGAGCTATAAAAAGAGGTTAAGTGCGCAATGTCTTTTTGTACAAATGAAGAGGGAAGATCCCAATGGAAGATAAAGTTAATCATGAATAGAAGTATTCTATTTCTGAGAAGGGCTTTCCTTTATTGTATCTCACAATGTGGAAAAACACAATTTTCTGTCGCTTGTGTGAACCACCATGAGGACATCTTCCGATGTTAAAGTCACTATATAAATGTAAATGGATGTTGTTTTACTTGTATACTCTCTCTGCACTGATTTACATGCTGTAATGAAATAAATTACCAGTAAGCTGCACCAAGAGTTTTATTTGATCGTTGTGCTCTGAGCAATGAAGAAGCAGAGAAGTTTGTGTTAGTCGTTCTCAACAAGGGTGGCCTAACAGCAGTGATAATAGTTTTGGTGCCTTTGGGCTTTGGGAGAGGTAAAAAATCAGAAAGGCTCCATCCTAGATGAAAACCAGATCAAGTTTGGCACCCAACAATCAGACAGCTTGTTGATGCTTGCTGTCTTTGCTCATGGGCTGAAGAATAGACACTGTAGGAGAGACAGTGCAGGGCACCAGGGTTTAGCAGTAATCTAAATGAATCAGCACCTTCTGGGAGGTATTGGATAGCAGCCAGCACAGGAACTAGCACCTACAGGGGAGGAAGGGAAAAAATGATGAAATACCAATTGTCAAATCAATACTTGTGATCAAGCAGCTGTCCGCAATAGGAACTCAACCAGAGGAGGGCTCAAGGAGGACTGGGCCATGGGAAGTATTTCTTGGCAAAGTAATAAGTGCGAGTGGGAATAATGACAATAAAGATTATTTATATCTGCTTTCAAATGTCGACTTTCACGCATAGCTCCTCTTCAATACCAAAGATATGTGAAGAATTCCCTCTTTGTCAGACACTTTTGCAGTGTTTTAGAAATGACGATGTACTGTAGCAGAGAAGCAGGGTTGTTATTGTTGCAGTGAGGAGCCTGTATTGAAAAGGGTTAATCCTATTCTCCACAGATAAGGACAAACGCTACCTTTTCGGCTTCCAGTGTGTGAAAGGATTTGAGAGCTGAGCTGGGGAGGGGGGTCAGGGAGGAGGAGCCAGGGGACTGAGCCACCTCCCTCTCTTTCAGCTCCCTATTGTTACCTCGGACTGAGTGAGGGATAGAAGCTTCCAGCAAACAGTGGGTGTAACGCGAGAGCTGCTAATTGAGATTTCTAATGCTGCTGACCCCTCTAGGGCATAGGCTGTGGCAATAGTGTCTGAGCCAGTGCGCAGAGAGAGAGAGCAGAGGGAACAGGCTCTGACCGCTGTGGGGTCCTGCTGCTAGCTCCTGTCTGGCAATAATATTCCCAGTACCAGGAGAGCACGGTGTTGTGTTGAACAGATAGACTTACAAACTTTTCTTTCGGTGATCTGAGTTTGTAACCAGCCCGCTTCCCGCCTAGGACTTGTTTGCTTTGGAGTTTTAACTCAGTGGCACGTTTGTTGCAGCCAGAGGATGAAAGCCGAAGGCTGTAAGGGAGATACCAGCAGGTAACGTCGACCTGTGCCTGTGCCAAAGGTTCACAAAGTTGCAGTAAGGTTCACCTTGTTACAGTTACATTTCCCAGGACGGCCAGAGGAGTGAACTTTCCTGGGAAGCAAGCAGTTGGCATTGGCAGAAGGAAACGTTCCTGGAGACAGGGATTGAGAGCGATTCCTTGAAGCTAAGTTTAAGACCTTACTGGTGAGTCTGTGCCCATCTTCCTGCCCTCTCCCTGTGTAACGGTGGCACCAGCTTCCCAGTGCTGCAGACGACTCCTTTTGGATGTGTTTGACTCAGACTGGCTGGTGTACTTCGCTTGAAGGATCCCTCAAAGCGACTTTCTGGTCAGTGTGTCCTGTGGGGAAGGATATCTGGGATTCCCTCAGTCCCTTTCCCGTCACACACACTCACACACACCTTGGTGGACTGAGACATTGCATGGACCAGCCTGAGGTATTGCTTCGGCAGTTATTAAACTTCCCTCGGATGTGTTGAAGTTTCTCTGAAAGGTAAGTGCAGGGTGACCTATATACGCGTGTGTTTGTAAATATATATGAAACTGCGCAGACAGAAGCTCCTGATCATACCGTGATCAACACCAGAATGGAACAGATTGTGACCGGGCCAACTGTGCTGTGGGGATTTAATTCTCAAGGGTGGACTGACCATATGGAAAATCAAAAGCTTTTCAGAGTGAATGAGTCCAGAGCCTTGTATTTTCACCAGCCCACGTGTCCCTTTTTTCAAAAAAAAAGCTGTCTCATTTCAAGGAAGTCAGTTTATCCCTAATGTTGTACTTTCTTTGTGTTTAACTATTTGTACGACTGGGCGAAATCTGTTAATATAATGTCACACTTATCTGTTTCTGAGCACTGGGACAGTATGGAAATTGGCAGGGGGTGTCTCAGAAGTCAGCCAGCACCCTCCTCTATTTGTAGCAACATTGTTTTATTAATTACTTCTAATCACCTGAAGATTCAAGATCAAAATAAGAAGTGCTGAGGAACCTCGTTTTCCTTCATTCTGGTTAGTTAATGGTAGTGGAATGTAGTGAGATATATAGAATCTTGAAGAGAAACCACCACAAAAGATTCTAGTTGCTGTCACAGTTTTCAGTGAAATTGCTGTTAACTTTAATCCCGTGGAACATTTTGTAAACCCATGCTCAGGGAATTAAGTATGATCACAATTTCCAAACAGAACAAAATTGTTCAACCTACTCACATCAGAATTTACTTTCAAGAAATGTGCGATCAGCAGTGAGAATTGATTTGTAATTTTTCTAACCAGATTTTTCTAATGGATTAACTCTACTCCACAATGTTAATTGAAATGAACTTGCCATGGTTCAGTGTAAAATTAATTCCGATCCAGTCCATTCACAGGAGTGTTCTGATGTGAAACCCAAATGCTAGGCAGGGTTGTTGCTGCACTGGGGCATGTATCAGAAAGATATCGTTCACAATGCAAAGCTTTTCATGATGGGCACAGCTAGTGCTATCTAACATTACTAAAGAACTGTAATTTTAAAGAATTAATGCTTTGTGGAGACAGTTTCTTGTCTACAGATACTGCTTTTTTTAAACTGTAAATCTCACTAACACACTTCTTGAATGCATCTGATTACAAAATTACAAAAGACAAGTTTGCACCTTTCCTCATCACTTGCAGTCGTCTTTGTTTGCCATCATACACACAGCCTAACTATCTCCAGCTTGCATGTATATTTATTGTTCTACCCATTCTCACAGGAGCTCAGAAGGACACAAGTCTCATTCCTTTACAGTCTTAAGATGACTGGCTCTTGTAGTGACACCAAACCATTCTGTTTTTTGTCAGGATCTGAGCTCTCAGAATGTGTCCTACCCCCATGCCCAAAACCTACTGGTCTCGATTTCTAAAATTCGTTGCTTTGCAGTGTTAAGGAAATCCCATATAGTCAGAAAGACATCAATGAGATCTGGGCTTCTGGAACTCACTGCAGAGTTGTTATAAACCAAAAGGGTCAACCTTGTTTCGACTACTTAAAGAAAACCAGCTTCCTTAGAGGAAATCGATAGTCCCCACCAGAACGGTCAGTGCTCAATGTATGAACAACACTTTTTTCCAACGTTTATTAATTACTGTTTAAAGATGACTCCAGTGAATAGGCAGGAATAGCAATGTGCTCTTATCAATGTGTACATGAGTGATTGTAATGGGAGGGATTATTCCTGAAGTTAGTTTGCCCTGTTCCTAAATGAAATCACCGCAGTAAGCAAGCAGAGATATAATGCGCTCATGATTTTACAATAAAACCTCAAAGCTTATTAAGATATATTGCAATCCACAGTGACCTGTAAACAGAAATTTTACAAGACCGATTGTTCACATCTGAAATACTTCACAAATTTGGCTAATGTATTGAGTGGACAGATATGGAGATTAGATTAGGTGAGTACTGTGGTAGATTGGTGAATTCCATCAAATTGTGAGATTTATACAAACTGTTTATCAATGAATTACTACTCCTCACGTCAAACCTAGCCCCAAATAATTATACTTAACAGCAAATGAAGAGGCTCCTTCAATTTCTCAGCTCATTAAAGTCATGTGTAAATGGGACATTAGGGCCAGGAATGTCATAGATTTGATTCTTCATTTCTCGTAGACGAATAGATAACATTTAGCTTTAGTGTCCCTGGGGTTAAGGATAGGAGGGTAACTGAAGGCTAACTGACACGTATAAATCTAGGCTTGAGAATGAATTCAGAGAAAGAAAATAAATTTGCAAAAAAAAGCTGTATTTGTTTGTAGGCTAGCTCATAGCGTCGTCAGTCATAGAGTCATACAGCATGGAAACAGACCCTTCAGTCCAACCAGTCCATGCCAAAAATAATCCCAACCTAAACTAGTCCCACCTGCCTGCTCCTGGCCCATATTCCCTCAAACCTTGCATCATGTTGGAATATAATGGAACTATTATCCTGAACATGGTAACATATCAGTGGCTGTTTTGTTATCAAATGCATTGCAAATATCTTGGAATTATCAAAATTTAAATCTGATTCCACAGAGCAAAATGCTACAGTGAGTTGATGTTTGAAAGTATTGGAAGGTTGTGTTTAATCTCAGTCTTTGACCCACATTGATTTATTCAAAAGCAGGAGGTCATACTGTTTTAGTTTGAATTGCTTGACCATTTGCGTATAATGGAGCAATGTAGTTTGTGTGACAACATGGAGATACCTAGTTCTGAAAAAAATGAATAAGTACTTGTAACACAACAGGTATTTCATCTCGGGTTATTTTCTAAATGAACAATGTGATTGCAGGTTTTAGTCCTGAAACAATTTCACACCCATGCTGGAGCAGCATTTGACCAATTGACTGGACAGTATACCTGAAGTTGATGGTTTACGTATGGGTGCATGTGGGGCTAAAACAGAAGTGATACAAATGAGAGAGGTATTTTGTCCATCCTAATTTATTCACACACGAGAAATCCCCTCACTACAGCATCCAGTTTTTTTCCCCAATTGACTCCAGGTTTTGCCTCTATTCTCTTTTTAGATGTTTAGACCATGTTAATCATTTATTCTGTGAAAAAGGATTTCTCAGTATCAGCCTAGAGCTTTCACTAATCTAAAGCTGAGTCCCAATTTGGGTTATTTTAACTAGGATCACTGTTTGGAGCAGGCATATTATTCCTACCTTCTCCGTGAATACTTCTGGGAAATGTTAATTCCGACTATTTACCAGTATATGCACATTCTTATGGTATAAATTGCATTGTTAATCTAGGCTTAGTCCAATGTCTTCATCACTTTTGAGACTGAATTCTGTCTATTTGCACGGACACTTTTTCAGCTCCCTTATGTGTCACTGTCTTCAGGAGTTCTTCAATGGCCCACAGCCAATTAAACAGCAATGCTATCCTTAAGGAGGGACAGTGGCATTGTACTGATGTCACTAGACTTGTAATCCTGGTACAGTAGCAAATGCTCTAGGAACAATAACTCAAAGCCAAACGCGGCAGCTGGTGAAATTAAAATTCAATCCGTTAAGAAATCTGGAAGTGTAATATATTCTCGGCTATCTTTGTTTCTTGTAAAATTCCACTTGGTTACATAAAGCCCTTTGGGGAAGAAAATTGACCATCCTTGCCAGGTTTGGCCAAAGGAGACTCTAGATCCAAAGAAATATGGATGAGTCTTAAAAGGTCTCAACAGCTCACCCTGCAGTGCCGGTAAGCCTTGAATGAATACAAAATCTTACGGGACAAGTACACCGCTTGCACAGTGGCAGGAATCCGACTGGGTATTAGAGATGACTTAATTGTGCGAGGGTAGAGGGACGCTGGCATCTGCAGTCCATGCCTCTGTCATAGTAACACAAGGCAGGAACAGGCTGATACAACCACGGCCAGGAGCACTCCAGTTGAGGGGTTTTCCTCCCAACTGGTTACTGTGAAACCTAGAGATTTAGTCAGCACCTCAATTTTGACTTGCCCTCACACACAATCTCTCCGTCTCAGCAGCACCCATCCCTCTTATTGTTTCTGCTGATCTTCCCACTGGAGCCCACACATCCATGACCTGTCCACCTTCCTTTATTGACAGGGACATGGAGGCAGCCTGTAAATTAGCACCTCCTGTATTTTTGTGACTTGAGCCGTATCTCTGACCTGTGTGGGATTGTGAATACCCATGTGGTCACGATGCCTGAAAACTTTAGAGAAGATCAGATTCTGCCCAGCGTGCCAGTCTGCCTCTATCTGGCCAAGTCAACAGTCTGCTGACATTGGTAATATAGCTGCCTTTCTCACTGTGCAGGAGACTGCAGTCTACCGTGTTCAATCTGTTTGTCTGTCTGAGTTTGCCTGTGTGCCAACCTGATATTTTACCTGCTGTCTGTGCAAGCCTAGGTTGGGCTATGCTGTTCACTCCATGCACACATTTGAGCTGGACCACTTTCTGGTTCTACCAGTTGGGGCCGATGATATTTAAACGGAATGGGAAGGGGAACATTGTACAAGGGAAGTTACATATCCCCACAATGTTTGTACAAGGTACAAACTCTTCAACATCAAGGTGTCCTGATTCAAATGATTGATGACTGAATTTCCTATGTGGAGCATCTCTTTCACATTTTCTTTTACGTACTCCCTATTGATTTTCTCCTGACCTTGATTGAAGTTTTTACCTTCTAGCACCAGTATTTCTAGTAACTCCTTTTTATTTCAACAATATTCATTAAAAAATCTTTATGTACATAGTCACTAAAGCAGTTTGATTATGTACGGTCTTTGCATATGAAGAAACTGATGAGCATTGGAGTTTGACTTTCCCGACAGTTCCATAAAACCCAAAAAGATTTCTTACTTACGCAAGATACTATTTACTTATATTTGAGACACCTGACAGGCCCTCATTGTACTTTGGCCAAAGGACCTTACATGGTGGTCTTTTCCCAAAGTGCCTTCACAGCACCTGTTGTAGTAACTTATCCAGGTGATTATTAATCATTTCTAGCCTCAATGTTAGCAACAGCAGTCAGTGAAACTGTGAAAGCCTTTGTGGTCCACACACCCTACACTTCACCTGACATTAGTCTAAATATTGGTCTAAGCTTTCCCTGTTTCATTCAGCCATTTGGGGTGAAATCATCACAGCCACTGAATGTGGGAATTGATAAAATTGTGAAATCACGTGAGATTGGCAGTCAGGAGGTTCTCAATGTAGAGAACAAAATGTGCCATTCTCCAACTAAGTCTTGTCCAGGGACACAAAGTTCTCACTAGTGAGTGGTGAGAGGCTTATTTGCGTGCATTAACATGTCACTATCAGTTAACCTGACTTCATTTCTATGCAGAGATAGTAGGAACTGCAGATGCTGGAGAATCTGAGATAACAAGGTGTAGAGCTGGATGAACAGCTGGATGGCAGACCAAGCAGCATCAGAGGAGCAGGAAGGTTGACGTTTCGGGCCGAGACCCTTCTTCAGCTCTACACCTTGTTATCTCTTCATTTCTATGCAGTTTCCCATTCACCCACCCACCAGATTGATGGTCACAGTACACGACATGAAAGTCAAGTGGGTTCCTGGTAACTCTACTTGCCACCTGCTCCTTCGCCCTCTATCAGTCACCAACATCTCAGTATATGTTTCATGGGGATCAACCACAATCATCCCCCGTTCATGAACACTGTGGCATCAGAAATGTACCAGGTTTACCACACTCTCTTGGCACACATGTGATCCACATACAATATCCATGATCCTTTTATTGCAACATTAACTCAAACCTAAGTTTTTCATTGCTGTTGTCAGGAAGTGGTGTGCAATGGGACATGATCCTCATAGATTCGACCAACTGCATCTCAAGACTTCTCGCTTGCTCTCTTAATGCTCAATCACTTTACACTTACTTGAACACTCATAGCATTTCTGCCTTGGCTTATTTCATCTTGCCAAGCCTTTTTAAACTTTTCACCCTCACCTGGAGTTTAAAGGCTCATTGTACTTCTGTCCTGACCTGCCTTTTAGCACAATCACAAAGCCATGCAGTTTGTCCTGCCTGTCAGTAGTCAAGGGCATGGACATATTGCTGTATGTCACTGTGCAACATCAATCTCATACCTGCACCATCTGCCAACAGCCTGTGCTGCAAAGAGACTACACACGCATCAACCAACTGGCTATATCTCAAAGTTTAAGCAAAGTAGTCCTCATTCAAGTTCAGGGAGACAGCCTTCAGTCAGGGGACTGACACATTCAGTCAAAGGTTACCTCTGGTGCCAGTCCAGGGGCTCGGGTAAGGTCAGTTGGTAGCTTGGATCAGTCAGAGTCAGGATCCTCTCCTCGTAGGGGTTTGAGGAGGACCTGACTGTTGAACCCCCTATCACACTTCTTGGCTCTTGCTGCCCTATTGTGGGTGCTTTTACTCCTGTAATGAGACAAAAGGAAGCACTGGATGAGATGGAAATGAGTGGCACAGTTGTTGGTGCTGGTGCCAGTGGGGGAAACGTGGTGAGGTGTCACGAGTGAGGGAGTAGGTAGCATTAAGGCCGTGCAGGATGAGTAACCTGGGGATTGGATGTTTGTGAGACAGTGAAGCAAGATGTCGCATGCCACATTGAGAGTAGGATACAATGATCCTTGTTGGAGGTTGTATGAAATGGAAGAGAGAGAGTGTTAGTAGCAGATAGTGGCACATAGCCTCACTCAGCAGAGGAATCAATGACCTTCTTCCTGCTTTGCTGCCTACTTCCAGACTGTGGAAACCTCACTTTTCCAGGTGGCAGCATCTGATGGTGTGGTCCCCTCTGCCAGTTCTGAATAAAGACTACAGCTTTTCTTTGCACCAACCCATTCACCAACATCTCCAGGCGCCTGTCTGCAGAGCAGGATGCCAATTTCCCTCAGTGTGATATGCCTGGGGCACTTCACATTGATGGAGCAGGGCACGTCTGGACTGACAGTGTTTGACCTGGAGCATAGCGAGGCTTTCCAGATGGCACAAGGAATCTGGGAGGACCCAGCAGTGGTGAATACCTCCACCTGTGGTGAGAGTGAGGATATGGTGAGCAGGGCATCATAAGAGTGTGATGCCTAGGCAATGAGGTGAACCAGAAAAGATTAACCTGAGGAAACTGGCGAGGAATCATGGAGAGAAACTCTACGAGTAACTTGCCAAAATTGACACTTAGCCAATTTCTGGTCAAATTCAGCCCTTCGAAACTGATTATAGCACCTTTACTCAACTGAGAATCCATCCTGAGATCTTCCTGAACTGTGTGACTCACTGACAAAGTTCGCTAGGCTATCAGGACAGTCCACAGATAAACTACTGAAAACCAAAGTCCATGGCCACATCACTGTGATAGAGACAAAGGAGATGAGGATACTGTCTGTTATGACATGGAACTAACTCAGAAAATATGAATTTTATGTCTAATTAGTAATAGAATAGCTTGCTTGAGCTGATAAAAAGGGCTCTGTCTTAGTGCAAGATAACAAGGTTGTAGAGCTGGATGAACACAGCAGGCCAAGCAGCATCATACGGGCAGGAAAGCTTGACGTTTCGGGCCTAGACCCTTCATCAGAAATGGGGGAGGGGAAGAGGGTTCTGAAATAAATAGGGAGAGAGGGGGAGGCGGACAGAAGATGGATAGAGGAGAAGACAGGTGGAGAGGAGGCAGACAAGTCAAAGAGGCGGGGATGGAGCCAGTAAAGGTGAGTGTAGGTGGGGAGGTAGGGAGGAGATAGGTCAGTCCAGGGAGGACGGGCAGGTCAAGGGGGCAGGATGACGTTAGTAGATAGGAGATGGGGGTGCGGCTTGAGGTGGGAGGAGGGGACAGGTGAGAGGAAGAACAGGTTAGGAAGGTGGGGATGTGGGAGGGGGAGGGGAGATTTTGAAGCTTGTGAAATCCACATTGATACCATTGGGCTGCAGGGTTCCCAAGCTGAATATGATTTGCTGGTCCTGCAGCCTTCGGGTGGCATCACTGTGGCATTGCAGGAGGCCAAGGATGGACATGTCATCTGAGGAATGGGAGGGGGAATTGAAATGGTTCGCGACTGGGAGGTGCAGTTGTTTGTTGCGAACCGAGCGCAGGTGTTCTGCAAAGCGGTCCCCAAGACTCCACTTGGTTTCCCCGATGTAGAGGGGGCCACAACAGGAACAGCGGATGCAGTATACCACATTGGCAGATGTGCAGGTGAACATCTGCTTGATGTGGAAAGTCTTCTTGGGGCCTGGGATGGGGTGAGCGGGGAGGTGTAGGGGCAGGTGTAGCACTTCCTGTGGTTGCAGGGAAAAAGTGCCGGGTGTGGTGGAGCTGGAGGGCAGTGTGGAGCGGACAAGGGAGTCACGGAGGGAGTGGTCCCTCCAGAAAGCAGACAAGGGTGGGGAGGGAAAAATGTCTTTGGTGGGTTTGGATTGCAGATGGCAGAAATGTCGGAGGATGATGCGTTTAATCCGGAGGCTGGTGGGGTGGTACGTGAGGATGAGGGGGATTCTTTTTTGGTTGTTATTGCGGGGACGGGGTGTGAGGGATGAGTTGCGGGAAATGCGGGAGACACGGTCGAGAGCGTTCTCGACCACTGCGGGGGGGGATGTTGCGGTCCTTGAAGAACGAGGACATCTGAGATGTACAGGAGTGGAATGCCTCATCCTGGGAGCAGATGCGACAGAGGCGAAGGACTTGGGAATAGGGGATGGCATTTTTGCAGGAAGGTGGGTGGGAGGAGGTATATTCTAGGTAGCTGTGGGAGTCGGTGGGCTTGAAATGGATATTGATTTCTAGGTGGTTACCCGAGATGGAGACAGAGCAGTCCAGGAAGGAGAGAGAGGCATTAGAGATGGTCCAGGTGAACTTCAGGTTGGGGTGGAAGGTGTTGGTGAAGTGGATGAACTGTTCGAGCTCCGCGTGGGAGCACGAGGCGGCGCCGATACAGTCATCAATGTAACAGAGGAAGAGGTAGGGTTTACGGCCAGTGTGGGTACGGAAGAGGGATTGTTCCACGTAACCTACAAAGAGGCAGGCATAGCTTGGGCCCATGCGGGTACCCATGGACACCCCCTTTGTCTGTAGGAAGTGGGAAGAATTGAAAGAGAAATTGTTGAGGGTGAGGACGAGTTCAGCTAAGCAGATGAGGGTGTCAGTGGAGGGGGACTAGTCAGGCCTGCAGGACAGGAAGAAGCGGAGGGCATTTAGGCCATCTGCATGGGAAATGCAGGTGTATACGGACTGGACGTCCGTAGTAAAAATGAGGTGTTGGGGACCGGGGAATTGGAAGTTCTGGAGGAGGTGGAGCATGTGGGTGGTGTCACGGATGTAGGTAGGGAGTTCCTGGACCAAGGGGGAGAAAATGGAGTCGAGATAGGTGGAGATAAGTTCGGTGGGGCAGGAGCAGGCGGAGATAATGGGTCGACCAGGGCATTCAGGTTTGTGGATTTTGGGAAGGAGATAGAAGTGGGTGGTGCGGGGTTGGGGAACAATGAGGTTGGAGGCTGTGGGTGGGACGTCCCCTGAGGTGATGAGGTTGTGGATGGTTTTGGAGATGATGGTTTGGTGCTCGGGAGTGGGGTCATGATCCAGGGGGCAGTAGGAGGAGGTGTCGGAGAGTTGGCGCCTGGCCTCAGCGATGTAGAGGTCAATGCGCCATACTAAAACTGCGCCTCCCTTGTTCGCAGGTTTTATGGTGAGGTTAGGATTGGAGCAGAGGGAGCGAAGGCCTCATCCCGCCCCCTTGACTTGTCCGTTCTCCCTGGACTGACCTGTCTCCTCCCTACGTCCCCACCTACACTCACCTTTACTGGCTCCATCCCCGCCTCTTTGACTTGTCTGTCTCCTCTCCACCTATCCTCTCCTCTATCCATCTTCTATCCACCTCCCTCTCTCTCCCTATTTATTTCAGAACCCCCTTCCCCATTTCTGATGAAGGGTCTAGGCCCGAAACGTCAAGCTTTCCTGCTCCTACGATGCTGCTTGGCCTCCTGTGTTCATCCAGCTCTACAACCTTGTTATCTCGGATTCTCCAGCATCTGCAGTTCCTATAATCTCTGTCTTAGTCCACTTGACACTTGACAAGTGCTAGACAAATGACAAACGTTCGAGATAAACATGAGTGTTGAAGTATTGGAGCTCTAAGCTTCAGAGATTCAGGAAGGATTGTTAACAGTTAGTGAATGGCTGCATGTCAGAGAGTCGGTGGGGGGAAGGCTGGTGAGGGGAGGGGATGTTGGGAAGTAAGAGGGTTCTTTGTCAGCACTGTGATAACAGCAGAATGAACAGATGGCCCTTGATGGCTCAGACAAGTGAGAGTGGACATCAGAAGAATTACTCCCCTGTCTTGAGCAAAGCTCTTTCGGATCCAAACTTTAAAACAACAGGAAGAGAGAGTGAGAGGAAGACGGACATGCTCTTTTCAGCAGACAGAGAACCCGCTGTTAGTCAAGATTGGCTCTTTCACAACTGTTTGCTGTTGTACTCCCAAGTTAAAGAAACTAATCAAGCATACAGCATCTTTTCCTGTGATCTTGAGTCAGTTGGGGGAGGGGGGGGTTGGGTTGGCAAGAGGATGTTGTCCCTTTCAAAACCAGGACTGACTCCTTGAAACGACGACAATGTCCAGTGAGTGAACACAGTGTGTGTTATCGGACCTAGTTGAAAAAAGGAGGTGGCACCCTTTTAATGAGCTGCATTAGCTCAGTCACCGATAGGACCTTTACTTTTATAAAGCATTCCATTTTTACCAGTCCCCTCTCCCACCTTCTGATGATGCAGAATTCTGAACACCTTTGGTGCTCATCACTTTAAAATAAAATCATTGCCTGTGAACCTTGGTTGTAAGTTATTTTATGTAAGCAAGTTATTTATCTTTGGAGAGCATCACAGCTGAAATGGAATTTTTTTCATTCAATCTGATTTGGACTTCAAGAACGAGCTGCTGGGCAGTGATCACTCAATGAAATTCAGTTTGAATTTTCCTCTCTACAGCCAAAGGCCCTATTTCCCAGAATGAGTACAGATCCTGAAACTAACTCGGAACCTTTTTATTTGCATGTTGTCGAGTGTCTCAATGGGCAAAGCATTTTCTTTTGAAACTCTGAAGGTGCTAACAATGCCTTTATAACAGGAGCATGCATTTACTAAGTTTCTTTAAAACACTGAGAAATAGATTGTCTCCCTACTCAGGGATGGGACTTTTGACATTGTTAAATTCTGACCTTAAGGAGCAGAATGATGACAGTACAGTGTACAATACACAAGATTTGGGGCAATATTTTCCCATCTCTAGTGTAGCATGAGCAATGACAAGCAAGATGAGAAAATATACAGAGAATGATAAAACCAGAACCTCAACATCAAGAAAGGTGTTTGCAGTTTTCTTCCTGAGCCTCTAATGGCAACTTTAGAATCTCACCAGTGAGTGGCAACTGTGTTATTTTCATGCATTGAAGCCCTATCTGCCCTTGTTTATATTCCATTTCCAATAGGTCTCTCTCTCCCTGAGAAACTGGACAGCATCAATTCCTGATGTAGATCTGGACAAGTAGCAGGCGGTTGCACCTGTGTGAATGCTTGTTCTAACCATCGTCCAATTGTTTACTCACAACAATGTCCCAGCATGCACCACCAACACAATCCTCCTCAAAATTTCCTCCTCAGAAGTTGACGTTGGTGAACCACCAGCCTCGCTACATTATCACACACGCTCTCAGATCAGCTCACACACCACTTCATCCCTTCCATGCTTGTGAACTCGGACACCTACAGCTTGCTTGCTGCTATTGGTTTGCTTTGCATGGAAGAACACATTTAAATGTCTTGCAATTCTTAACAGTCATTTACATTGCACTTGCCTGAAGGCTGCTAGTGTCTGTCTACTTCAAATTGCTTACCACATGCTCACTGACTTCAGCACTGACTTATAGGCTGCTAGTTCTTGGGTCACATTGCTTTCTTAGTACACAGGGTTTATAGTGCTAGGTTACAGGCTGCCAGGCTATATGGCTTGCATTGCTTTTCGGCACAGAGGAGATGCAGGTAGCTCACCACATCAGTGCTATATCTGCAGCACATGCCAGCAGTTTACACAGCAAACGCACTGCATGTGCTTCAACTCAATGGCCATGTGTGAAGTTCAAAGGGGGACAGCACGTAACGGGGTCAAGGCAGGGCTGTGGTCAATCAGGCTGTACCGTGACAGTCAGTCAAGGGACTTGTCCTATTCCGGTCCTGGAGGTTGGCCACAGTCAGTCAGGCACTTGCTCCTTCCTGAATCCAGCGATCTGTGTCCATGCCATCTGGGGATTGGGTTAAGATCAGTTCTGGAGGTCAAGTGCAATCAGTCCAGGGGATTAAAGATATATTGGTGAGGTTGTTGTGGAGATATCATTTCTGGGAATTGGGCTAATCCTTCCTGCAATAAGACAAAGGGAGGTAATGAGTATGATAGATGAGCGATGATGCAGAGGTCGGAGAGGTTGGTGAGGTATCCCCAGTGAGTGAGCAAGAATCACAGAGGGCAGGAAAGGTGAGTGATTTGGGAGGATGAAGTTGGTGAGGGCTGTAGTCCATGAGCTTCAATGAGAGTTGTGTGCATTGACAAAGTTGGAGTGAGTGATGAACCTGTGAGTGTAAAGTAGCAAAATGAAGATAGACTAGAATCCCTACAGTGTGGAAACAGGCCCTTTGGCCCAACAAGTCCACACCGAACCTCAGAGCATCCCACCCAGACCCACCCCCAACAACCCACACCTCCCTGAACACTACGGGCAATTTAGCATGGCCAATCCACCTAACCTGCACATCTTTGGACTGTGGGAGGAAACCGGAGTACCCGGAGGAAACCCACGCAGACACGGGGAGAATGTGCAAACTTCACACAGACAGATGCCCGAGGCTGGAATGGAACCCGGGTCCCTGGCACTGTGAGGCAGCAGTGCTAACCACTGAGCCACCGTGCCGCCCAAGATGGTGACACATATCCTTTGGTATAAGTGGAGGTTGACCCACCCCACTGAAAACTAAAAATAAAATACCCAAAGAGGAACACCTCGCCCTATAATCCATGAAAGGAATGTGAAAAGTGGTGTAACCTCCCTTTCAGCAACTTCTAATGGTTAAATAAAACAAATCTCTGACACTCACTTCACTATCAATAAGTAACAATTTCTTTATCTAACTCTAACAGTGAACAAATCAACTAAATTATTAACAAACTGAATAAATCCCTTCTAACTACTACCTATTCCAAAATGAAACAAATTCTAACAATATGCTGTTCCAATAAATATAAGTCACACTAATATGAAATAAAATCTAAAAAATAGAATTTAGTCTCTCAAAATTACAGGCAAGTTACATGTCCTCCAGAATGTTCTGAGCCTTCTTTGTCAACTCTTCTGTCAGGAATATTAACTAGTTGTGCCCTTATTAACTTTGATTTGTTTAAAATGGTGCTTCTCTAAGACTTAGAGAAGCCTGTAAGAGCCAACAATTCTCTCTTGAAAACTGAGAGCTGTTAACTCTGGCAGATGGCAGTTAGCTCTTCTGTCTTTGCCCAACTGCTCCTTCTTTTATACCCTTGATGACATATCAATTTCTTACAATAGACTTGGTCCTATGTTGTCAAAATGATCAAATTACAATTAGTTAGTTTTTGCTATCTAAGCACCTGGCTCAAATTGATTGGCTGAATTCAAAACTTGTTGTCTTGGTATCAGAAAAAAGTTGCTGGTTGGCCTGCTAACTATACGGCCTTTTGATACAAATATTTCAGTCTGGTTGCTCTCTGTACTTGCAGACCTTCAAGTGCTCATAGACTTTTTTTTAAATGTCTAAGTAACGAAAAAAAGCACATCATCTTTAAAACAGACCACGCAATGCTTTCCCCCAGCATTTTACAAACACAATATTTTACATACACCAAATTCTAACGCCCTGCCTCCCAGTTCACAAAAACTCTACCCAACTTCGCAACACCTTGCAGAGTATGCTAGATCATTGACATTCTTCCTGCATTGCTGTCTTCATCTTCACCGCACCGCAGCACTGACATGGGCTTCAATCTGTACCCAGGCTGACTGCTCTCCTCTCCACCAACCTATCCACCAACACCTCCATGCCCCTGTCTCTAAAGCAAAGAGTGAGCTTTCTTTTCTTCTGGGGAATAGCTTAAATGCTGAGACTTGAGCACAGCAGTGTGAGGGATCATTCTTGGTTTGCAGTGTCTGATGTGGTGTGTAGCTGGGTTTTAAATATGGCTCCGGCAGCATGAATGGTGGATGTTCTCAGCATGGGGTGGGCTTTTTTGCCAGTCTGGCTGCATGATAGCCCAAGGAAGTGCCAAAGAGCCCAGTTACATCATTAATAAGGTGAAGGACAGAGGTTACATGAGTAAAATTGTTCTCAGCTATGGTGGACCAGGTACTATGAATCTCACTTTACAGCACACTAACTAGCAACAGGAAAATTTCAACCTTTCTGTCGGAATTCAATAATTATTTCTCCACACCAGCCACAATGTAAGAGCCACTATATACAGAGTACGATAATATATTCATGTATATTTGTTAAATTCAAGAGTGTGCACACACTTCATGATTCAAAGATCACATTCAGGGTATGCCCATTGGACCCAGCAGATTCTTATCAATGCTGGGATTCACAGATGGGTTAGTCAGCACAGGTACCTGGGCTGTTTACAGGACTCTGACCAGCAAGCTTTGACCTGACTGAACAGCAGAGGAACTAATTATCCATATGATTCAAACTTGTTTTGTTCATTTCAGTCTTGCTGATTTTCTTTAAGAAGAAAATGATGATAAACATGCCAATCATTTGCACAAGAGCATAATGACCTTGGCACGGACTGACAAAAGAGCAAATGATATTCGTAAAGTAATTCTTTTCACATAATAGTGATAATTCTTGAAAATTGCTTCTCAGTAGGTTACTGGAAGGCAAAACAATTGGAATCTTAAGGAATAACTTGATGCTTTGTTGCGGGAAGTATAGGGTCTTCCTACTTGGGTCAGCTAGGATATGCCAAATTGATTTCTGAATCCATATGCATCAGTTGACCCTATCAGATTGCAATGCACAAATGTCCTTACCCTTGCGTTGAAAGTATGTTAAATGTGTAATACAGACGACAGAGATCTCAATCATATGACTGAAACTAATGGCAATAGTGAAAAATGCGAAGTATTCATTCAGTTTCACAGATAACTTCGTCTGGCAGTTTGGATCACAGACCCTGTATAGGATTTTAGTTTGTGTGCCATGCAAAGTCATGCTCTATTCACCATCAAGCTAATTGGTGGTCATACCATGTTCACAGAGAAAGCTGCTCGCTTTGAGCTGATCATTTTGTTTACTTTTCCAACAGATATCCAGCAATTGGAGAACTGATGCACAGGCCTCTGCCAATAAGAGAAAAGAACAACTGAGATAAGAAGAATTGGAGAGCCCTCCATCCCCTGACATCGCCAATGAGTGCCCTGAGCAGCTGAGGGACAAAGATTGGAAACTTTAAAATTTCTTTAAGTTTTGCTCAAAGGAAGAGGAATGAGCCACGCGTTGTATAAACTGTGTCTCTGCTTGTTCATCCTCATTGCCTTCACTGTGTTGAGGTCCATTGAATCAAAATTGGAAGAGAAGACCATTCAACCTGGTAAGAATAACAAAAGGTATTAACTTAGTACAAGATGACAATGTACAGCAACTCGTTTTCAGTCAGAGCTCTCTCAAAAACTCAATGAGCAAATACACTTAAGCCTGTTAGACTCGCAAGGATCCCTCCTTAGTTAAGTCTGACAAACTAGTTCTGGATGATGGCAGGTAAACTGGACTTCACTTCTCGACTGACTTCTGGACTGATGTTTGTCCATTGCTGACTCTAGCTGGAACCTTTGTTCCCTTTTTCATTTGTGAACAAGTCATTGTAACTGCTTCTTGCCTTGAAGTTTCATGACAAAAATTCCTGAGTTGTTGGACTGTGTCAATACATAACCCTTGCTTAGCCCACTGCCCATTGTTAGTAATTAGTCCAAAAATTCTTTTGACTGAGGTAATGCTGTTTTCAGTGCAGTCACATCACAAGGTGACTCGTGCTCACAAACAAGGAGCAAGAGAAAGAAACTCATCTAAAAGATTTCAACAAATGGTCTTTGCTTATTATAACAGTACAGTATATTAATTCAGCAGGTCTGAAGGCGGTGAGCATTTGAGAGACTCCACCCAGAAAGGAAGAAAGTCTCAACAATATTTTTGTCCTGTCCCTCTCTTACCACCAATTGCCTGGCCTCCCCACCTCTTGTTCATAAGAATGTTGACTGCTTGCTTCATGGCACTCGTCACCTTTCAATATGTTTCTCAAATGATCATTCTTCATGTGTAATCAGCACACATCAGTCCATGGAAAGCATCATAACTGAGCACTCACCTGATGACGGGGATAGTAGGAACTGCAGATGCTGGAGAATCTGAGATAACATGGTGTAGAGCTGGATGAAGAAGGTTTTAGGCCCGAAATGTCAGTTTTCCTGCTCCTCTGATGCTTGCCCTGCTGTGTTTATCCAGCTCTACACCTTGTTAACTCACCTGATGACAACCCATTTCATTTCTGGCTGGCATTCGGGAGTAGGAATCCTGCTGAATATCACATACATGCCCAGTGAGCCAAGTATAGCACCATCATCTCCCACCCTCTTCAATAAATGAATCCCAGTGCAGACCTAAGGCTCAAAGAGAGACTACACAAGTGTAGTTTTATTAGGGTCTGCCATCTGAAATACCTGCTCTGTACTGAGCCAGCTATTCCTGTTCTTTCAAGCTCCGTTATTTACAGCCTTAAACAGGTGAATTATTGAAGAAGCTCTCTTAATATATTATTAAATATTCACCTTCAGTTCTCTAAAATCTGAACAGTGGTGCCTTGACGATGCATTTTAAAGTTTGCTAAGGGAGCACTGTGTGGTTTGTAACATATATCTTTCTCAGTGTGTAAAGGGTTAAAGAAGAAATATCGGAATGTGGTGCAGTTACTGAGGGATTTGCTGCGTGAGATCTCATTAGCCTGTCTCACAATGCTGCCCCCAAAGTCTCGACCCAGAGAGAGGTCTTTGTCCACAGAAATGCGCACTGTAATCTAGCCTGCTTTTGAGTGGTGGCCCAGTTATTGTCCCTGGGAACTGTGTACATTTGTGTATAAAGAGCACCCGCTCAGGCTCGATTCTGTGTGTCACTCTATCCTTCAGTGTTCCGGGCTTTAATGTGAGATTCGTGGCCCCAGGCCAAAACTGATGAAGTAAGGGGGTGACAGGGCTCTTTGCGGGGGGAGGGAAAAGACGCTAACCTGCCACTTTGGAAAGGACAATCCAGCTACCACCACCCCCACCTCCTGCCCCACTGCAGTCTGTGGCACCAGAAACAGAGGCTGTCAGTTTATTATGAATGGAGCAAGCGTCTCACACATTAACAGCCAAGACGAGGCGTGGAGTTCACACGGCCTGCAAGCAACTCTGCTCTGCTCCTCTTGAATGGAGGGTGAAGGAACTTGGCTAATTTTCAGGAATATTTAATTGTTGCAGACATGGAAGCCAATTAAGAGTTGCTTGTTTAATGAATAGCAGGCTTCTGGTTGCAGAAGGAGCATCACTGTCTCCTTTTCTATCCACTCCCTCACTCTCAAATGCCAAAGAATTCTTTTTGAATTGTACAAACCTCAGTCTAAAGTTCAAATTCTTATCATTGGATGTTTCACAAAGCATCTTCCAGATATGCTTTCATTTCAAATCTGTTTTATGCCATAAATGTTAGTAGACAGTCTTGCTATTTGTTGTGCAGATTGTGTTGAATTAAACTAATTTATTCAACTCGCATCACTTTTAGATTATGTCCTAATTAGTAAAAGTACCATCAAACTATGACCGATGGTTAAACATGAACATATCTTGTTTCCATTGTCCAAATGGAATTATTTCCTCTATGGAATATGCAGGTATATCCTCCACTTGGAGACCTATGGATCTCATCAGCGACTGCCACTTACCCATTTGATGATTCCCTCGATCATGAAATGTGTCTTAAAGTGACCAGTTGAGAAGTCAGGCCCTGAGTTATTGTTAGTGCTGCATAATTTCCTCTAAGCAACAGAAAACAAGTTTCAATTACAAATCCAGTCCACTAAGAATCACTTGAGTTTGTCTCCCTGCATCAGTATAAGGAAAATATTCACCTGTCCCTCCATTCGGACATGGGATGTGGGTGTAGATGGCTGGATCAGCATTTATTGTCCATCCCTAATTGTCCTGGAGAAGTTGGTGGTGAATCAGTTTCTTGAACTACTGCGATCTTTGGAGTGTAAGGACATTCATTGTGCTGTTAAGAAGAGAGTTCCAAGATTTTAACCCAGTCACAGATCAGCAATGTAATTCCAAGTCAGGATGGTTTGTGACTTTGTGGGGAACTGGCAGGTGGTGATAATCCCATGACCTAGACCTGTCATATTAGATCTATTATCTGTGACAGTGCGCCATTATATTTATACCCATTCCTGTCAATACGGAGGACATGTACATAACTAATGCTACATCCATAGCTATGTCAGTCCAGATAAGATGTAGTTAATTGATTGAGCGCAAGATCTGTACCCTGTGTCAACATGCAGGACACCTAACAGTTACTAGTCTTATTATCCACATCAATAAGGAGAATGGTACGTTACTGATACTAGACCCAAAGCTATTCGAGCACAACAGTAGGAGAAAGTTCTACATATAAGAAAACGACATTGCATTTATATAATAGATGCCTTTCAAAAGCTTGATGGCCCAAAGTGTTTTACAACAACAAAATCATATATTTATATGAAATTTAATATAAAATTTTATATGAATCCCTTAAGCTCTTCAGGGAAGTGTTTTGAAGAAAACTTTTAACTCTTGAGCCACGTAAGGAAGAACAGGTGAGGTACATTTGGTATGTCTCAAAAGAAAGCGTTAGTGAAAAGGGAAGTTTAAAATTGGAAATGCACAAGAAGGCAGAATCGGAGCAATAAAATCTCCAGAGGTTGTAGGACTAGCAGAGATTAGAGATATAGATAAAAGACAGTGAAGGGTAGACAACTAATGATTCGAAAGCAAGCATAAAAATGTTAAAATCAAGATTTTGTAAATTCAAGAGTTAATGCAAAAGGACAGGGGAGGCCAAAGGAAGGTCTTGTCTAAGCAGGTGGTGTGTGGAGATTAAAAGCTGTTTACAAAGAGCAACAGGAGGTAATGAGAGGATGGGCTAATGCAGCATTATTTAAGAGCAACACAGAAGACTCCAAGGGGAAGACAGTTTACATTTCTTCTTTTAATTAATTAAAAAAGATTATTGTGGGGATTAACGCAGTTTTCAGCTCTTGTCACTCTATGCTCTGAACTATTAAAAAGGTCTCCTTCTGGTGGATTACCGTAAACTTCAGATTCCACCCTGCTCTACCTGATGTCAAAGAAAATATTCACGTAGTGGGCTATGCACACATTGTGAGGTTTTCTTTCGCTATTTACTCGGACAACACTGATTTAATGGCAATCTTCTTCACTGAGCTCTTGCTGAGGACGACAGAGTGACATAAATCCTGTGATACTTTATATCCTGTTTGAATTTAGACAGAATATTATGACGGCTGTTGGACCAGCCTAATCCTGTGCTCAAATAATTTCTATACTGACTTGATTCCTAGCAGGAAGTTCTGGATCTTGTCCTCTTTAATTGGACCGGTGAGTTGAGGCCAATTGGAAATCTCCAGATACCCTCCAACTTGAATTCAGCCAAACACAATAGATTTGGTGTTGAAGCTGGGATCATGTGATCTGCAAAGCTTAGTGGTGTCAGAGAGTCCCTGAATTCATTTAGCTAATCCTTAATCAGGATTCCCACACTCCAGAATGCTCAACTGAAGCAGAGCAACTTTAAATAAATGCACACAAAAGCTTATAATGAATTAAAATTTCTCAGCTGTCACTTCAAATGACATATCTACAAGCACAGTTTGCAAATATTAGTATTATTTTTAAGCTGTTGTAAGTGTACGTGAGAAATAAACTGAGCCATTAGGTAAACTAGAGAGCAAGTGGATCTCTACATTGGCACAGCAGGGTCAATTTTCTTTGGATTAAAACAGGAGCAGCAACTGAAAATATGTTGTTGCAGAAACAGAATAACCAGAAACAGTGGCTTCACAATCCTCACTGGGAAGCCATAATAGATGCCTAGGTATAGCAAGTATTGTTTTCAAAGTGTTACAGTTCTTTAAAATAATGACATTCACTATTAGAAAACTTTGTTGATGGCAAATACAATGAGAAGTGAAAGATCATGTCCCCCACTCTTTCTCGTGTCCCATGAAGAATTTTAGTAACCCATCAATTTGAAAGAAGCTGTGCTTCCCACACTTCTATGTTGCCTTGCAGGTTTCTGCCACTTTCCTTCCTTTAGTTTCCCAGATCTTCATAGTATTCACTAAAAAGGCTCTGAGATTCGCTAGTTACTGATTTCGAGTCAGTGAATATGGCATGTCATGAAGTAGCTGTCAGTCTGTGTCTTGGTTTCAGTCTCAAGAACTGTGGGTTTATTGCTGAAAGCAGCATGTATCACTTATTACATTCTCCCTGTGCTCCAGATTCTGAAAATGCGTGCTATGGGAGTGATTCCATCAACCCAGGAAGTCTAGCATTCTGGAACAATGTCTGTTTTCTATTGGGCAAGTTAAAAGGCATCATGAGCAGGTTGCATTTGATTCAATCTGCATCTCTTTAACACAGCTGGAGATAAATGACATCTTAATAAACTTCTTCATGTGTCAGGACTGAAAAAAGAGGTAGCTTTGTCTGCTTCCCAGTGTGGGACTCAATCTCTGTCATTTTGAGAAGGAATCAGGGAATTCCAGGCTAGTGCCTATGGAGAAAGGCAGGCTGGCTTTGAATCTTGTGTTTGTTGTTGCCATGCTCCCAGAGGGCAAGGATTAACACTTGGTGACCCAAGGGTGGCCTGTGTTTGCTGCCAGCTAGGACAGCAAACAAGAAAAAAGGGCCACAGCTCCTGGAAGTAAAATCGAGAGCCTAACCATAACTTCTAATTAAAGATACAGACAGGAGACGGGGAAATGCAGCAGATTCTGCCTGAAAGCTGGGACAGTAACTAGCTGGAAAGCAGCTTTTTGATTCATTTTGCAGAAGACATACCCTTGTGGGAGAATGTGGATGAGATAAAGAGACCACTAAGAATACAAAAGAAGCGTCTGATTACACAATATGACCTACTAATGCAAAATGTCAGTTTTTCTAAATCATCAATAATGAATCAATTTCTTTTCTTCAAAAACTTTTATTTCACATTTCGCTCCTCAGCTTCCAAAAAACTGGTTCTCTCATAAGGCTAGCTGCACACTTCCAGTGAATTTTTACATGTAACTGAAATTAACAAAAAGGAAATTGGGGACCAAGATTGTGGAACTTTACAACACGAATTCCGAACATATGAGGGGAAGTTATAACCAGGTTTTTACCTTTCTGGTTCCACAGATTGCAATTCTCCAACAAACACACAAAAAGCATTTCCTTGTGCCCAGACAAATAAATATTAGAAAGCTTTTAGGGGTTTGATTAAATCCTATTCAGTAGTTCCTGGGCAGTAATTCCCAGACAGAAATCCTGGCCAAACTTATTTCTGTTCAGTCCAAGAATTCTGAGGCCAATATTGACTGAGATCAGATTTGTACAATTTGGAACAAATAGGTATGGCTTTACACCACAAGATGCAGTACACATGCGGACTCAACATTGGGAGGACCGTCGTCAAATATGGTCCAAAATTAAGGTTAATACTCAAATTAATGCCAACAATAAAATCAATTGTATCCGAGCCTGACCTTGCCATTAAAATTATACCTAAAACTACATTATAGTATGTTATATAATTTTACATATACAGATATTTAATTATACATACACATCATATCGGGACTCAAATTGTTTTTATCTTTTTATTGGCAAATATTTTCAAGATGAGTTAATTTTGGCACAAGAGACATTGTATCAGAAAATAATGGTGCTTTACCCAGAATGCGGACCTCAACAAAATTTATCCCATATGTAAACTAAAAGGTATTCTCGCCAGCTATAGGGCTGCTGTCTCATTACAGAAAGATAACTGGTGGTGGTTTAACCTGAGGGTCACCATGCCTCAGACAAGTGGAGACGTTGAGAGTTCTTCATGGTAACCTCAGCTGGTGCATGAATTGAACCCATGTTGTTGGCATCACTCTGCATCGCAAATCGACCATCCAGCTAAGTGATCTCAATCTTGGCCATAAGCACAGCAAAACTGTTGGAAGCATATTTTCTAAAGAAAATTGAAAAGCAGGACTTCCAGGGTTTTAATCTCAGGATTATTCCCTGTGCCACATGCTAATGAGGCAGAAATAGGAAGATACTACAGTTGAGTGCATGGCTAAAGAGCTGGTGTAGGAGGGAAGGTTTCAGCTATCTGCATCATTGGGATCTCTTCCAGGGCAGGTGGGACCTGTACAAGAAGGGTGGGTTGTACCTAAACTGGAGGGGCACCAATATCCTGGCAGGAAGGTTTGCTGATGCCACTCAGGAGGATTTAAACTAGTGTGGCAGGTGGGTCGGAACCAGAGTAGCAGGTCAGCATGTGAAGT
Source organism: Ginglymostoma cirratum (assembly GCA_024137785.1). Lineage (NCBI taxonomy): Eukaryota > Metazoa > Chordata > Chondrichthyes > Orectolobiformes > Ginglymostomatidae > Ginglymostoma > Ginglymostoma cirratum. The sequence continues at coordinate 693,775 of JAHRHZ010000278.1, read as the reverse complement.
GATTGAGGAGAAGGTAGAGATTAAGCCAATTAAGTCTAATAGGAAGAACAGGCAGGGCCAGGTTAATAAGCACTGTGGGACTGGCAGTCTGAAGTGTATTTATTTTAATGCCTGGAGTATAACCGGTAAAGCAGTTGAGCTTACAGCCTGGATTAGTACCTGGGACTACCATGTTGTAGTCATTACAGAAACCTGGGTGAGCGAAGGCCCAGACTGGCAGCTCAATATTCCAGGGTTTAGATGGTTCAGGCAAAAGGTGTGTGTGTGCGTGCGCGTGTGTGTGAGAGTGTGTATGTGTGTGTGTGTGAGAGTGTGTGGGGGCAAGGGGGAACATTATTGATTAAGAAGAATGTCACAGCTGCACTAAGAGAGGACATCTTGGAAGGTTCATCTAGTGAGGCATTATGGGTATAACTCAGGAATAAGGAGCGTGTAATTGCAGTGATGGGGTTATACTATAAACCTCCCAATAGCCAGCAGGAGATAGAGGAACAGATATGTAAAAATAACAGGATTGTTGTAGTGGGTGATTTTATCTTCTCCAATATTGACTGGGACTCCCTTTGTTCTAGGAGCTTAGATGGGAGACAATTTGTTAAGTACATCAAGGAGGGTTCCTTGAAACAATATATGGATAGTCTAACTAGGGAAGGGGCAGTACTCGACCTTGTACTGGGGAATGAGCCTCTCTAGGTGATCGACGTTTCCGTGGGGGAGCATTTTGGGAACAGTGATCATAATTCTGTAGATTTTATGAAAGTTATGGATAAGAATAAAACTGGTCCTCAGTGGAAATGCTAAACTGGCGAAGGCTAATTACAACAGTTTTAGGCAGGAACTGGAGAAATTTGATTGGGGGCGATTGTTTGAGAGTAAATCAACATCTGACATGGGGATTTTTTAAAGGCCAGTCGATTAGAATTCAGAACCAGCATGTTCCTGTGAGGATGAAAGATAAGGATGGCAAGATCCGGGGACTCTGGATGACAGGAGTATTGTGTGCAGTCTGTTGCCACACTATAGGAAGGATGTGGCGGCTACAGAGGGGGTACAAAAGAAGTTTACCAGTTGGTTGCCTGGATTGGAGAGTACTAGCTATAAGGGGAGGTTGGACAAAGTTGGATTGTTTTCACTTGATGTTGTAGGCTGAGGAGTGATCTAATAGAAGTATATAAAATAATGAGAGGCATGGATAGAGTGAATAGTCAAAGTCTTTTTCTTAGGGTGGAAATGTCAAATACTAGGGGGCATAGGTTTTAGGTGAGGAGGCAAAATTTAAAGGAGACGTGTGAGGCAACCTTTTTTTAAACACAATAAATGGTAGGTACCTTGAAAGCGCTGCCAGAGGAGATGGTGGAACTGGTTACGGTGGCAATGTTTAAGACAGACACATGAACAGTGGAATATGGAGCGTGTGCAGGCAGATGGGACTAGTTTAGAATGGCATCATGGTTGGCATGGACATTGGCCAAAGGGCCTGTTCCTATTGCTGTATTGTTCTATGTTCTGTACTGAATTACAAGGTAGTGTTGAAGGTACATTTAGAGTGCAGGGATACCTTCATAAAGGGACCATAACTCTTCCACCTGAAGGCTGTTTAGCAAAAGGCATATAAACCAGACCTTTCTGAAACAAGGCATCTCATGGTATATACCATTAGTTGGGTTTCCTCCTCCACCTTTTGTTTGTAATTTGGTGAAAGCATGAGCTTCTAATGGCATACTAAGAACAACAGGTCATCTGGTTCTTCTGTGAATGGCAGGACCAACATCCTGTCTCCTTAATTAATGATGAGGAAAAAAACAAAAGAATAAAAGAGAAGGAGAGTAAATTACAGTTGAATTAGGTACAGAAAAATGAATAAAGAGAAAACATTGGCTTTGGAAAGGAAAGGGACAGAAAGGATAAGCAAGAAAAACACTGACATTTCTAAAGTTTCTAATAACAATTTACTCCTTGCAGATAATGTTGCTCCTTTTCTACGTCAGAGACATACGATTGACAACTATTACATAATTATATTTATAATTTCGATCCAGCCTATTCAGACTTGTTATGACACACATCAGGAGCAGGTGGTCACTACCATTGTGCCACAAGAGCCCTAACTCAGAAATTTATACTGTTAAATTTTTGTTGCCACAGAAAGGATGCCAAAATCAAACCCCTTACCCTGCCCCCACCCCCCACCCCCACCACGGTTATACCCTCTTCCAACCTCTTCCATCAGGCAGAAGATACAGAAACCTACACACATGTACAACAGGTTCAAGAACAGCTTCTTCCCTGCTGTTATTAAACTCCTGAATAGGCCTCTCTAATTTCAAATATAATGTTGATCTTGATTTTGTACATCCCCTGTGCAGCTCTAACCTTGCATGTCTGACTCTGTCTAAACACCCTCTGATCTGTATGTCCTTGTATGTTTTGATCAGCCTGTAGTGCTTGCAAAACAAAACTTTTCACTGTACTTAGGTAAATGTGACAGCAATAAATCAAACCAAACTCCAACTTTTCATAGCTAATTTAATGGACAATTACTGCACAATTCTCTAAAGTCATGAGTACGCTCAGGAAAGCAAATGGTAGAGCAGCATAAACTGACCAGCAAGTTCTGATGACTGGCAGCTCATGACATATCTCTTGAACTTGCTGGGCAATTTGCACATTAATAACACAGTGCCTCGTTAACACGCCATTACGTTTCCAGCAAGTTTCAGCCCCGTTTATTTCTCAGTGGGCACAGGAAGTGCTGAACAATGGGGCCAAAAGCCTTCATTCATATTTAGCACTTTTCAAACAATCCAACTTTTGTGGCATTGCTGCTGCTACAGCCTGGAACCTTGTTTCACTGATTACCAGATTAGGTATTAAACGTGCGATATTTTTCATACTAATCTCAATGGTACACACTTCAAACATACTATTGTGATACCTGTATAGCTGATATAATTCAAAGCAATAAAACATAAGAAACGTTCCTGTGTGTAATTAGCTACTAAAACGTGGGGTGCCTCTATTTTAGCTCTCAGGGGACCAGAGCCTTGGTAAGATTTGAGGACTGTGTATAGCTGCTTTTGCAATTATTTGTCTCCACTTGTTGGTCTTCCCCTGCAGGTTGAGCATTTTGCTCAGAATGTGACCAAGAAGTGACTTTTAGTCTCTTTGAAGCCACACCCTCGAGTTTTCAACCCAAAAGCTTTGACTTGAAGCTCTGTCAGAGGTTGACATGTTTGTCAATGGAGTTGTCAGGTTTCCCAGTGAGTGACCTCTCCCCCTCCAAGACACCTGCAGAGCCTCAGCCTCTGACTGCACCCTGTCCTATAAAGTAATGTACTTTTGTCCTTGTCACTGTGGGGCTGTTGGCTAAGGTTGAAAGGTCATGCCTCAGCAAGCAGCAAATCATTCCTTCTTGTCTTCCCATGTCAGGTACTGGGTCATGACCCTTTGGGGGATGGTGGGGAGTTTGATGATGAGAAAGACATTGATTTTCAACAAAAAAAACACTGCTGCATCACATACATTTATAGGGCTTGAGTTTTTCCCAGTGCATAGGATAACCAATTTAAAATTACAGAGTTGTAACTTCTGCTGCAGGAGAATATTCTATCTCTGCAGAAATGCTAAACATCAGGGTGAGAACATCTCACACTATGTGTGACCATCTGATTCTCACTGTATGAGTTAATTGGTTCGAACACTAACATCTGTGTGACCATCACTATTAGGTTGAGTCAAATAAATCTGCTTCATTTAAATGAAAACCTGTCACACACTTGTGCTGGCATACCTAAAGAAAGAGGCATCATGGCCGTTTCTTCTAAGGGGTAAACACGAGAAAGAAATGTTAATGTAAAGTAAGATATCATAGAATATATTAACATAGAAACAGGGCACACAGACCCAGTTTCTGTTTTCTAAGAGTCACTGGTCCAATAGCAATCTGCTATTACAGATGATCATTTTCCCATTTCAAACAATCATCTGTTTTTAAAATAATATAGAAACTCAGCTTCAACAATAATTTACAACAAGGAATTGCAGGATCTAACCACCCCCCCCCCCCACCCCCCGACCCCGCCATGCAAATAAGATATTTTCTCATGTCGCCCTTTTATTGTTTTTGCAGCTACTTGGAATTTGTTATGAGCCTGAAAATATCCCTTTGGCCACTAGCAACAATTTACCCAATCATAATCTTTCATAATCCTGGGGCCCATTATAAATGTAGAAATATTTGCAGGATATCAATGAAAAATATGGGACACGGGACAAGCTGGGCAACTCTTTAAAAGTCTGGGGACAAGTACGTGGGACCAAAAGGCATCATTCTGTGCTGTTTCATTCTACGATTTTAGGCCACCTCTTCTTAGTCACAATCAAAGGCCAAACTTGTCAAGAACATAAGAACTAGGAGCAGAAGTAGGCCATCCAGTCCCTCAAGCCTGCCCCGCCATTCAATAAGATCGTGGTTGATTTTTTTGACACTCAGCTCCACTTACCTGCGCGCTTACGGCTTGTCAAGCCCCACTTTATAACAGTAATACCCAATCCCTATATAAGGATTGCTCATACCAGCCTAAAGGAAGCTTGCTGATATTGCAATAGCTGAAATTGATGCCTCCCCATCGTATAGTGAGATAGAGTTTCTCCAAGGTTTATGGGTTCTTGTATTAGCATTTATGTCAGAATCAGTGAATTCAGCACAAAAGACTGAGAAATTTCAAGCATAGAGTTTCCATAATCTTGTGTGTTGGTTTTAAAAAATAAGTTGACCCTGTTCAGAAGAAAGGACACACCTCCAGATAAATCGCTGTATAAATTTCCACTAATTTTGTCCATTCTCAGGCCTTTATGAAAGTTCTTAAAATTAAGTTTTTGATGCAGGGACACATTTGAGAAGATTTTCAATGATAAAAAGTACATGATCTACAAAGAAATGGATTGCTGTACATAAAATTAAATGATTCTTTATCTGTTTTTAGAAAGTCATTTTCAGTTATTAAAAACCAGGACCCTCACAAGTGATGGATAGGTACTTATTAAAAATGTTTATGTTTTTGAGGTTGAACCATTTTCAGAAAAACAGTACCTGGTGTTAATTATGTCAAGTTTTTTTTAAAAGTAAGAACCATGCCCAATTGAACTGGCTCATGTTTTCATGAGATTTTACATTCCTCATAATGCAAATGAGTGTGAATGGAAAATTGAATGAAACTGCACTTTGGAAAACAAATGCAACTTGGAGCACAATTTGAAATTTATTGCTGATTACAGCCAAAGAGAAAACTTGTTCAATGTCTATGCCAGTAAAATTCTTTTATGTCACTCTGAGGTAATGCAAATAAGTGACCATGACTGCAATCCTGTAACTAAACTAAAATCAGGCTAGTGTCATCCTACAGCCTCCCAACCAATCCCAGCTGAGAAATTTCAAATAATCAGAGTAAAGCCCTCAGCAGAGTTTACTGCACCTTGAAGTGTTTGTACTGTGAAGGTCAGTGTTATCGTATGAATTTTAGGCAATATTGATAAGGGCTGTGATTGTGTCCCAGTCTGTAGCACTTACATTCAAATGCCCTTCTTTGTATTTTAATTTTCACTCAGTCACAAAATTGGCCTATTTACACTGACTTTTAATTGGAGGTAAGAAACAATCTAGGAGCATGCATTGCAACAACTAAATCAAGGGAGAAATTTAGTTTAGTTCTGTAGATCTGAAATTGGAAAAATAACTGACAGAAACAGAAATTGCTGGAAAATCTCAGCAGGTCTGGCAGCATCTGTGGAGAGAAATCGCTTAATGTTTTGGGTCGGTGACCCTTCCTCACCCGAAATGGTAGCTCTGACTTCTCTCCACAGATGCTGCCAGGCCTGCTGAGCTTTTCCAGCAATTTCGGGTTTTGTCTCTGATTTACAGCATCTGCAGTTCTTTTGGTTTTTATTTGGAAAAATAACTGATTGCAAGAAAGTTTAAACTTTAAATCGTATAGTTTGAGAGAGAATTGACTGTTGAGTTTGCATATACAGGTCTGGGTTTAGAGGGAATAATATGGGTCTCACTCTGCATCACGTTTTTTTTGGCAAGGCTGACTGTATTAAGTGCCATTCTTGGCATTTGATTGGTCAAATGTAAGCCTCCTTTGGCATCAAGGATGGCAATTCTATTGAATGGCAGGAACACTGGGTATGCGGTGGCTGCTACTGAGTACGAGCTTGACCCAAGGCTGAGATTCATTGTTGGATCCCAGGTCACAACTAGGACAGTTGCTGTCAGCAGATTCCCCCTGCCCCTGTCCAGGTGATGGGACCTTAAAGGGACTGAATGCCTTTGTATGAAGAACTCACCCCCACCACAGAACCCACACATAATTTGTCACAGATTCACTCATCATACTCCTGCCAGGGAAGCACACCATGTGCCACTGTTGGTGGGTTGTGGCCCTTAAGTGGGCATTCTTAAGGGGATTAAATTCACCCACAACTTAAGAAGCAGGAGCGGATCCTCAACTTTTATAGGTTACATGGATAGCAATGATTAGGGAGAGTGTTGTTTACATGTTGAAAGGGCCAATCCTTACTTCAGAAGGACATTCCTCATAGGATAATTGAGAAAGAGAAACTAATCCAGCTAATGTGAAACATAGAAACTGAAATCACAGGACAATATTTTATACTACCTGTACACAGTTGAATTGCCGGTAGGGGAAAGGAAGCAAACACTCAAGATTTTGCTAGGAGGTGAACTTAAAACAGTTTGGAATCTTTTGTTTCAAAAACATACTATATTCATAAAACTATCTTTATATACATACGCCAGTTCCATTCTGTACATTAGCATATGGTAAAACAAACATTGGCGTTTTACTCTATCCAGCAAACAAACTCAAGGCGTTTCTTACTTGTACAAGAATATATTTACGTAGATTTGAGGCATCAGGAGGGTCTGATAACTGAACAATCCCCATTTAACTTCAGCAGGAAGACCATAAACAGTTTGGAATTAGCTCAAAGTCTTCTCACAATCCTCCATGTGTGTTGTTCTGACTAATCCAGTGCAGCTGGAAAACAGAGAGCTGGGCTTCCAGCCTGGCCCATAGTGTGGCCAACATTGCGTACTTGCTAACTGCTTTTTTTGTTTCGTACTTAGGAGAAGAATGGCTTGAAAAGATAATCCCATGAATTTTCTTCAGGAATTAGTGTCATCTACTTGGCTGGAATGGTCTTATGTAGGATGGTGTTTGTTGTTGAATTTGGCTCTTGCTTCATTTACTGTCAGCCTCGTTACTGACCCTTGTACATAGAATCACTGATTTTGTTACCATAATTAATCCAGGATAACAGGGTTCAGCTACACAGGGCAGATTTTTAGTCGAATCTACCAGCAATTTTCTTCCTTGTTCCAGAGGATATTTAAACACTGTTTGTGCCCAGGCTGATGCTGAGCTATGTCATGAAGCTTTAGTCTTCTAAATTCCAGAGAATACAGGCTTGGTTTGTTTAATCTCTCCTAATAGTTAATCGAGGAAGCACAGGTATCAATATGGTAAATTCATGCTGCATCTCTTCCTTCCTAACTAGTGGTTCCCAGAACTGCTCACAGTAGTTCAGGTGTAGTCAAGGATTTAGTACGTATGACATGCATATTACAACAGTTGTAGATCGATGTGTTTTATAGCAAGACTTCAAAGGTGTGATGCATTTTGGGGTCAGTCCTGACTTTGTTAGAACTAGGAATATTTTTGTAGGGCAAACTGGAAATTGGATAGCTGAAATTTGATTAAACTGCAGTAATGCTGTTTGGGTGTTTGGGAGTATGTAAGGTCCAGTTGTGAGCTTTAACCCACTGCTGAATTCCTGATGTTTATCTGCTGTGAGAAGAGGGAAGAGATTTGACCTGGACAGCACTGGGTGGTGATGGGGACGCATCTGGACACATTGATATTTGACTTTCTAAGAGTTGTCATGATGCGTTAGATTTAGATTTAGATTTTTGTATTATTTCCCTGGGTATGTTTCCTTTGTGTCTGGCTCTCCAAAAATGTAAACATTTGATGAGTACTAATGTTCTTATGGTCATGAACGAAACCTAGGTGACAATTGAAGGTTTCCTCAACATTAAGATGAGAACGAGAGACCTAGAAAATCCACTTGGTGCAATCCCAACTCCTCTTCTTAATTCACTCACAGGATGAGGGCGTCGCTGACCAGGCAGCATTTATTTCCAATTGCCCAGAGGGCAGTTCAAAGTCAACCACATTGGTGTGGGTCTGGAGTCACATGTAGGCCAGACTAGGTAAGGACAGCAGTTTTTATCCCTAAAGGACATTAGTGAACCAGATGGGTTTTTCCCAACAAATCGACAATGGATTAACGGTCATCGTTAGATTCTTAATTCCAGATATTTATTGAATTCAAATTCCACTGTCTGCCGTGGCGGGATTCGAATCTGGATCCCTAGAAAATTATTTGGGTCTCTGGACTAACAGTCCAGCGATAATACCACTAGGCCATCGCCTGCCCTTCTAATGACAATTCCCATGGAACTCTACCACTGACTGCATCAAAATTCATAACTTACCCCATCGTGGGCCGCAAGATGGTGTCTCCTCTGTTGCTTTCTAGAAGGGGGCACCTTAAAGGAGGGATCACTTTAAAAGCCCCCTCAAAACTCTGTCCCGTGATCTTCCAGAGTACAGCTTCTGTCCTTACTTCAGAACCCTAGGTGATAATGTGAATGAAGTGTAGCAAGATCTTGATATATCCAAACAATTACAGTTGCTTCTGCGGTATCTATTATAAAAGTAACATATTGACACAGAAATGTTCTAAAAATTACTTTTAGATGTCAATGTGTTCTTCTTTAGGGAGGAAGTGCAAAATGCTTAAAAAGATATAGACAGATGCTGAAGGGAGAGATAGTCTGAAGCAATTCACCATGGGTCATGTCATCATGTTAAAAGTTTCCTTTTTGTGTCTCTATAGTGTCGTTTGCCAGTGAAACTGCAGAAGCTCAGGATCATATCCTCCTGAATCTTGGCGACGGACTCAAGTTAACATGTGACACCAATCGATCCGTGAACGTCAACTGGTACAAAGAAGACAAGCAACTTCTGTCAGATGACAGAGTGCATGTAGCCCGGAAGGTTCTGGAAATTGTCGAGATGACCAATGATGATTCGGGCCTATACCTTTGTGTGGTACGTGGAACAGGCGAGATTCTAAGGAATTTCACAGTGACCATAGCAGGTACTACTCTCAGTTTTTTCCATAAAGTCTCTGATGCCTAAACCCAAATGGTAATAAACATTTCTTCACACAGTAAATGTGTTTATGCTATTCAGAATATTGTCATCATTGATGCTCACTTGCTAATGATTGGCTAACTAAGAAATTTCATGTCACATGTCATGGGTTCACTGGCTCTTTGTGTAGCTGATGAGCCTAATCCTACAGCCTCTTTTCTGAGCATAAATTTAGCAAGCCAGGAGGTGAAATTGATCCTTTGTCTTGAGATCGTTGGCATTCCTTTCTCTGGTTTCTTTTCCATATTTCCTCTTGCTGACTGGTGTTCTCAAAAAATTGTGACCCTTCTTATGGGAGTTTTGTCCATGTTGGTTTCTTCTGAATGAGGGTCTTCCACACTTTTACATATATTCCACATTCCTTGAGGGAAGCCTTCAGCAAGTCTTTGAAACACTTCTTTTTGGAATACAGCTTCATTTTCTTGTTCCTTTATTCATTCATGGGGGTGACTCTGGCTAGACCAGCATTTATTGCCCATCCTTAATTACCCAGAAGGCAGTTAAGAGACAACCACATTGATGTGGCATTCATGGTCATCATTAGACTCTTAATTCCAGATTTCTTTTTAACGAATTCAAATTCCACCATTTGCCGTGGTGGGGATTCGAACCCGGGTCTGCAGAAAATTATCTGAGTCTCTGGATTAACAGTCCAGTGATAATACCCCAAGATCATCGCCTCCCCTTTGTATGAATTTAAGCACTGTGCTTAATCACTATCTCATGTTTTATCTAAGATGCTTTTTCTTACTTTTTTCAGTCTAGTTTTCTGCACTGTAGACCTTAGCTATAATTTCTGCTTGAATTTTTAAAAAAAAGATGCAGCATGATGCTAACAATGGTTTGCTAATATGGCATATAAAGGTCAGAATTGCATTACTCTTAACTGCTAGGATTTCCATGGGTCTGAAACGTAACAGGTACTCTTCTCTACATGAGGGGAAAACTGATCAATATAACACAACAGGATATAATTAAAATCCTCTTTATGTATTTGAAATAGAGATTCTCCAATCTGAAATGGCTTTCCATAACTTCTCTGCCGGGCAATCTAGTTTGACCCAGTGCCTTAATGGAATTTAGGTGTACAGGTGTTACAGCAAGCATATTTTGTTTGTACATGTTTATTTGATAAAACTAAAAGTATTTTAAGATGTTAATTTAGCATTATTAAGAGCATTTGACTTCCACAATTTTAGAATTTGCCGAATAAGGCACTAACCACTGCACTGGGACCTATAGTTTTGGGAATGGAAAATTTCATCTGGAATTGTTTAATTGTATTTGTATTAAAAGAAGATTTATCAATTTTGATAGTGGATGCAGTCGTATATAGTGTTTGATCACAGAACTCTGTACAATATATCGTGTGTCTGTAGTGCAGCACTGATCTAATTATAAGAGTCAATAGAACAGAGTAGAAGCTGAAGAAAATAATTCCGCCAGTACATCTGACTATGTAGTACCAGTGCATTCTGGAAAATTAGGCAAAATGCTGATATTTAGACTGTAAAATTCAAATTCTGCTCACAGTTTTCAACAAAAGTGTCAGGCCTGATGTCAGTACATGGAACCTAATTTTATTACATGTATATGGTACAGTATAATCATTACAGGACACACCACTTACCTGGTACATTTAGCAACAATTTCTGTAAAGTATATATGTTCACAAATGAGTTGAGGACAAGGTAGACCTTATGACCAAACAACACCCGGACTGTCTCATTCTACACTTGTATGACAAATGGTAACTTGGAAAGAGTACTTACCATGTGCCTACTATCCATTTCCATAGTTGCAATCCATTGTTGAAAGAGGGAAGCAGGCTTCATCCCCTCTGACAGAATGTCAATGGAATATGAGATTACAGCGATGGTGCATCAATCACAACTCCTTTCTTCCAGTTACTGCACCGTATTCAGCGAAATCTAAACCAGAGAGTGTACAGTGTAAGTTTGCAGGTTAAGTTATGATCTCTGATGTCCTCTATATTAATTGTTCCAGATTCACTGTCCTCTGGTGATGACGATGAAGATGGTGGATCTGAAGATTCAACTCCAGAATCCAATGATGGACATGCTTATCCTCAGAAAGGTCAGCTATTTAGATCGCACAGATTAAAAATAATCCAAAGCCTGGAGTTGAGCATCAGTAAATGTTGCTTGACATTATTGATATCTTCCAAAAATTTACTGATGATTGAGGCAAGCTGGAGGGATGGGCTGTAATTGGCTTTAGTAGATTCACCTGCTTTTTGTGCCTAAGACAAACCAGGACAATTTTCCACATTATCAAGCAGATCCTAAGAATGAACTGCACTGGAACCACCTAGTTTTGATCTGCATGTCAATTAGTATCTGATTCATGGTAAGATGCAGAGTGAGGAATTGTAAAACAATGCACTTTTCACCCACCTTTTCTTGGCCACATTTGTAGATGTTCACTTAAGTCAGCTGTTTGTGGGGCTGTGCTCTCAGGATTGTTGGAACATTGCAGGGTCCTAACATGCCTCTAACTTGGAGAAGCAATCAAGTCACTTGAGAACCAACAAGTGAGCTCCCCAATTAAATTGCTCTGTGTATTTTTGGGCGACAATTTGTCTTTGCTCAATTTGTTCAGGCCCTGAGATCAGTCTGCTGCTAAATGCGTAGCCTAATTACCACAGGAGTTCCCCGTCCAGCTAATTGAGACAATTACTGTGGAGCTGATTAGGTAGGAATGTGCAGTTGTTTTGGGGGAGTTTCAAATGGTTAGTGTTTGATGTTACTGTTGAGTTTCATTTATACAGAGCTCCTAAATTCCATTAAAAGAACTGACTCAGGTTGGCCAGTATGTCAATTTTTTAGTAGTTCTGGAGGTAGTTCAAAAGTTTGTCCTAAGTACCTCATCAATCCCAACTTGCCCCCACCCTACACATCTCCATTCAAGCTGTGTTTATTGCTAACTGACAGCTGAATTCCCTTTTCAAAGAGCAGTGGAGTTAGTTTCACTCTCTAGCTTTTTCCATATATCTTGTTTTCTTCTCTCTTTATTAACCCCATTCCCTTTTGAAATCAGCTATTGTAATGAATTTGACTCAACATCCTAAATATTCATCATGTAAAAACAATTTTGTTCATTTCATTTCTGACTCTTTTGCCAATCCTCCTAAATTTGTGCCCATGGTTAATAATCCTTCAGTCTTAGAAGACAGTGGGCTAAACTTTTAAAAATTTGAAAATGTTCAGGAGGTGGGACCATTTCTGGATCCACAGTCTGTTGACCCTGTTGAAGGTGGAAATTCAGCGGCAAACTGACCAGAAGCAATATTTCAAAATGTGCTTAATGGTCCTATCTCCATAAGACCTAGTTTCTCTTTATTTAAATACCTTTACCATATGTCATTTAAACGTTTTGTGTTCTCTGAAAAGTAACAATAACTCCTCCAGTCTATTCATGTAATTGTAATCTGTCGTCACTGGAAACAAACGAGTAAATCTCTTTTGCATTCTCTCCAAACCTTCACATGCTAAATTATGGTGCCCCGAAAAGGACATAATAGCGCTGATGAGAATGAACTGGTGTAGCTTCAGTAGACTTTCCAGTTTATGTACTCTTGCATCTCAACACTATATTGCATTGGATTTCATCGGCAATATATCATTGCATTTCACCAGCCTATGTCCTCTCAAATTATATTACTTTCATCTTTATTGTTTACTGTGCTTCTAAGTTTCATACATTCTGCAAATTTCAAAATCATGCCTTCAAACCCCAAATCCAGATTATTAGCATTCTAAAAACAGCAGGGGACTTAATGCTGAATCCTCAGGAACACCAGTGTATGTTTCAGTTTGAAAAATAGCTATTCACCATGACTCTTATCTATCACCTAGTGAGTTTTATGTCTATACAGCTAGTAACCCTTTAATCCAAGGGTTTCAATATTGGTCCGCCTAATATATGGTACTTTTACAAATGTTTGTTAAAAGTCCCTTGAACATTAAGTTGGCCGGTCCTGACTAGCAATTCACCACAAGCATTAACCTCAATACTTCAAACATGATAGTGCATCGCAACTGAGTGGTAGTATTGTTGTCTCCAAGTCAGATGCAACAATGAGAAAGTTTACTGCAATGTTGGAGGTGTCATCATTTAGATTAAGTGCTAAATCATGGCTGTCTGCATTGTCAGGTGATGATAAAAGGTACTATAGTATTTTTGAAGAATAGCAAGGAAGATGTCTTGGCACCTGATGAGCAGCTGTCCAAGTATATTGGCACCATTTATCCTTCAAACAAACCTCCAGTGATAGACCTCTGATCTAAGATCTAATTTGAGAGAGCCTGCTACATGCAAATTGGTTGCCATGTCACACCACACAATAAATGATTTCATTCTAAATGTAATTTATTGGGTGTGAATAACTTGGGGTTGTTTTGATGATGTGAAAGATGTGACGTATGTTCAAGTACTTGCGTGGTTGCATTGCAATATTGCTGCTGCGTGCTTTCATTGAAGATGTGTACCACAAATATGAGGCAATTTCATTTCTTCTCCTAGTGTTCTGATCAAATCAATCTGCCCTGAGCATCAGGGTCAATTGGTTAAATAGAGAATGAAACAATTGTTTTTCATATGAGATAAATTCACTGATGGTTGCTATCAATATGGAGCCCTGTTCACACAGGTACAGGTTATTGTACTAATTTGTAACCGAATTTGTTTCCTCCTTATTTCTATTCTGACACACAGGAGCACCCTACTGGACACACTTTGAGCGTATGGAGAAGCACCTACATGTGGTTCCAGCTGCAAATACAGTGAAATTTCGCTGCCCAGCTGCTGGAAATCCCATTCCGACCATACGTTGGCTGAAGAATGGCCGGGAGTTCAGGGGAGAGCAGAGAATTGGAGGCATTAAGGTATAATTCACTTTCGCCCATGTACAACCTGGTTCTGTAGATAAGGGTTCAGTTAGACTCAGAAGGTTCACATTCAAAAGGCACAAATGAAAGTTTGAACTCAACTAAAGAAGTTGATAAATATTTTTCTTGATCAATGGGACCTGTTCAGGAATTTGACACCTGCAGACCATGCCTGCTTTCTTTATAATGACCTTTTTACTCTTGTTTTGGATGTTGCTGTAACAGGCAAGACTGGTCTGCATGGCTATCCTTCATAGCTGTTGAATTGATTAGTACTCTGGGCCATTTCGGAGGGCAGTTAAGAGTCAACCACCTGGTCTTGTGTCTGGGCTCTCATGTAAGCCAGAGCGGATAAAGATGGCTGATTTCCTTTCCTAAAGGGCATTAGTGAACCAGATGGGGTTTTATGTCACTTGACAATTGGTTACAGAAAGGCTTTTAAACCTCAATTTTTCTTGTATTTAAATTTCATAACTTGCCACAGCAGGTTTGAACTCATGTCCCCAGAACATTAGCCTGGGCTCTGGATTTCGGTGATGTTACTGTCTCTCCATTTCCACCCATGCCCTCCCCTCTCCTCATTGAGGAGCATATATCTACTGTTCCCTCAAAATCACAACCATTTAGTCAAGTATTTGGCACACAAAACCACTAGAGATTTAATTTATGTTGGCAAACTTCACAAGTCCATCAGAGATCAGGTGCCTAATCCTCCACCAACAAATCCATAAAGGAAAGGAGTGTGAAGCAATACAATTCCAACACTTCTTGTTTTCTTAAGTGTATTGCTTTGATGTAACACAACCCTGCTTATTCAATATTGTGTTTCAAACCACCTGAGTGTTCCTACATTACTACAGAACTGACATTGACATTACAAGGTTCATATAGAGCTAAGCTGCTATGTAAAAGATATTACCATCTGAAAGACAGGTCTGGGGCACTGCCAGCAGCAGTATGAATATCACTTTAAAGAAGGTGGTTGATGTGAATAATAACTTATCAGAAAGGAAGAGGTGGGTGAACGATGCATTCCTTACATGTAGAATTCTGCCAACAGAGGAGGAGCCATAATCAACAAAAAAAGAGTTTGGCGGCTGTAGGGTTTTTTTTTCTAGGAAGTTAGGAACATGCCCGACATGTGTTAGTGAGCAGAGATTTTAAATCAAATTTATAATTTCTGACAGAATTGCTAGTGTTATTTTAAAAAAGTGTTCTCAGTTCATTGTATTCTATCATGAAATAAGCTTTGTTTGTAAATAAAGAACTTGTTTAGTATTTTCTTGGCTCAGTTGGCAGTTCTTTCGCCAGAGAGTCTTGAGGTTGTGGGTTCAAGTCCTTCTACAGGCTTCAGTGAATAAGTGTGATGCTTGTGAGTAATACTAAAAAAGTGCAACATTGTCCAGGGAGCCTTATTTCAAATGAACATTAAAATAAAGTTGGTCCTCCTGTTTAAATGAAATTAAAAATCCAATAACTCTATTTCGTTCAAAATCACCAAAAACAAGATAACTCACTACTGTTTGAATAACACTCTATTTGTCTCCATTACAGAAATTAATTCTGTGGTTGTAAGGTACTTTGAGATGTCCTGAGGATAAGATAAACACAATATAAGTGCAGTTTCTTTCTAAGAACAGACCCAAATAAATAATTTAAGTGTATGTTGTATAGCAGAATGAAATATCCAGTGTTTATAGCCCAAATCTGAATCCAGAGTAGATTTAGTCAGGGTTGGGCTTGGGTGTGAGGCCTGAGAAATATCCCCCTGAGCATTTCAGCATGAAACCCAGGAGATTTAACTGTCTGTCCGCCTCTATCAAGCTTTGGCTGTTTCTGACATTACTAACAGCCATGTTGGCTGAGGATGACCATGGAAGTTAAAGGGACATTGTCTTCAACAAAATTTGTTTGTCAAATCTCACCTACTATGTATTACCTGAAACCTTGTGATCACATCACTTCATACATGATGTCATTATGACAAACATGGTTATATGTTATCCCAACAAGCATTGCCACATCAAATAGAAGGAAGGTTAGATGTTAAGCCAAGTATCCTTGGCAGAGGTTCAGTATGTACTCACTAGTACTGCATGTACATATGTACAAAATTTCTCCTGTTCAATTGATTTTAATCTAACGGAATGATAGAAAAAAATGTAGACAAGAATACAGTCCTGAGAGACTTAGTTTGATTCCTTGATAGTACTCATTTTGTTTTAGTGGTTTTTGCAAGTTTGTTTGCCTTTTAACTGGTTTCCAATTTTGAAATGTAATTTATCCTGTCAGCTACGGCATCAGCGTTGGAGCCTGGTGATGGAAAGTGTTGTCCCATCTGACCGTGGTAACTATACCTGTGTGGTGGAGAACAAATACGGCAGCATCAATCACAGTTATCAGCTGGAGGTTTTAGGTAAGGATTGAACAATTCAAGAGAGAATCAAACTGATATGGGAGTGGGGAGAAATGAGAAGAAGGATGTTCATATTTCTAATGACTGTTTGTTCCTATAGATTCTGATAATTATTTTGCTAGAATTGACTCAGAATATTTGTGCTGTATTCCTTTAAATTAAATGCATGATGTTTCTATTAAAATAGAGATCAGAGGAATTTCATATGGGTAAAACTACAAGATTTTTCCACTATTACCAGCAACAGTGCTTTCTGTGCTTTGATCTTCTGGGCTAATCTGTATGTGTCATAGTTTGGATTTTCTGCTTCAACACCGTGGAGATGATTTGCCCTCCAAGTTCATGACTTCTTTACATAGCTAAGCCATATTAGGCCTGTTTGTTTGGCTTGTGATATTCAAACTTAACATTGTGCCACCAAAATGGAATGAATGCAATTTCTGGAAAAATAATCTAATTAGAGTCAGGTAATTATAGGCAAAAGGGCGCCAATTATTATGATTCTGATAATAGCAGATTTTTGCATGTGGAATATCAGTTCATGTTATCTAAATTCCAAATGCTGATAACAATCAAACAGGAGTAAAAGTCTACAAATGATTGGAAAATTTCCGTGAAAGCCAGGTGTTTTTGTCATGGTTGATGTTGGATCTGAGCCGATATGATGATTCTGGTTGACCTAAAATGTTATTAGTGGTGCAATTAGCGTCAGTGTAGGGCTTGACCACAATCTTTGTGCACAACAAAACTTCAAAGGAACATCAAAGGTCACAAGGCTGTTATCCATAATAATGAAACCCATTATGAGCTGCTCTGATCCTCCATCTTACATTGCCTGTTTATCTGTCCTCCATATCTTATTTCCATAGGGAATTGGTGTTGACAATTTCTGCCTGGAAATTATTTGAAGAATGGAAGGAGCCAGCCAGGTTCTGTTATGATTAGCAATGCAAATAAACAGTGAACAAGAAACTTTGAGAGTGTTGCCATAGTGCCATTTTCTTCCCATTAAGTTTGCGGATGACTGAGGACAATTGGCTAAATAAATGCAGTGACAAAAACAAAAACGCACTTAAGTACCAGAAGTTCCTGAACTCTGCGTGTAAATATAATATATACACAGATTCTCAAGATTGCAAGCATATTTATCCCTAAGTAAAATGTCCAAAATACAGACATATATAAAGTAACATCTTCTGTCCGCAGAGAGGTCTCCTCATCGGCCTATCCTGCAGGTCGGCCTGCCAGCTAACAAATCTGTGGTGGTGGGAAGCAACGTAGAGTTCCATTGTAGAGTTTTCAGTGATGCCCAGCCTCACATCCAATGGCTGAAACACGTGGAGGTGAATGGCAGCAAATATGGACCAGATGAGGTCCCCTATGTCCAAGTTTTAAAGGTAAGTATGTGAGCCAATTAATAGATTATTTTAGGGCCTCTAGCCATTCTAATGCTGGTTCTAACCAATCAATTACAGTGTACTTACTGGGCAAGCTGGTTCTCAAATAACCTTTACAGTAGCATGCTATTGTTATTCGTTTGGTGCAAACAATGCCATTATAGACTTGAATAACCACGTTATTTCCTGTTTCATCTCCAATATGTAATCCAATACTATGCACCTGCAAAACACCTTTTACATACATGCTACGGATGCAAAACATTAAACCTAAACAAGGTGATGTACTTTTGCTCTCTTCACAGACTGCTGATATCAACAGCACTGAAATTGAAGTCCTCTACTTGCATAATGTCACATTTGAGGATGCAGGAAAGTACACCTGCTTGGCAGGCAATTCCATTGGGATCTCTTACCACTCAGCATGGCTGACAGTTTTACCAGGTGTGTTCTACTGTACCTACAGTATGTGAAAACTTCTGTAAAGATTGCAGGATCAATTTTAACCTGAGGTGTATACAGGCCTTGTATTGTAGACAATGTGTAAATCCAAACAGAGATTTCATCCCGGGAAGCTGTGTCATTTTAATACCTAGAACTCACTTAAATATTGAAACATAGGCTGCCGCTGAAATAAGGGAGGGGTTGGGTGCAGGGACATTAATGCCAGCACCGTGGGAGGGAGCAGAAGTTAAGATTCGATCCCAGTTTCACCCCACAGATAAATGAATTGTCATTAGCACAATGTTCATGCAGTGAGGGGTTTCACAGATGCTGCTCGTCAAATACACGACAGTGACAAATATAAGGTTTGGGACTTTAGGTGATTCCTTGCATGATTCATGGAAGATCAAGTAATCTTCAGCAAAGGGAAATGTAAATACTTACCCTGCCCGTTTAGGCTTCTCTGCTAATCACCATCACATCCTGCTGCCAGGTTTGGTGCTGACAATGCCCCTCTAATTTTAGTTGAAAAGACAGAGCAATGCTGATAACATTACACTGTGACCTTCAAATATGAAATAGTCCCAAGCTTGTCTAGGGTGAGGAATCCTCCCTGCACAATGCACCCAACTGTCTTTACCTTCCACCTACACCAGTCCAGCTAGTTTGAAGAAAGTGTAGTTTTATGGACAAGAGAAGTGTTGGCCATGGATCTACCTGCTACCTTTGCTGTGTGGATAAATATAGACTCTGGTTTAGGTACCTACAAGGAACAGTTTTTGCAAATCCTCAATGGTTTCTGTAGTTATATGTGCAAGTTGTAAAGAATATTCATGAGAGTTGTTTTATGTCTTATTCCATAGAAGAGGAACCCCTGAAAACCGCTGACTTCTCGGGGGCCAAATACACTGATATCTTGATTTATGCTGCCACCTCTCTGGCCATCATCTTGTCAGTGGTCATTGTTATATTGTGCAGGATGCAGGCAAGGTCCACCAAGAGAGCTTTTGATCCACTCCCTGTGCAGAAACTCTCCAAGTTCCCTTTCAAGAGACAGGTAATTGAACTGCATATAATAGTTTCCAGTGAAACAGAAGAATAATGCGACTGTCTTTCATGAATCTGTGGTAGTGAAGGATGTCATCTAGATTTTGAATAATAGAATTAGAGATATATTGGGATCATTTTAACACTGTGTTAAATCTTGGACTTTGCCCCAGTACATCAGTCAACAGCATTGAACAATACCTCCAAGTGAGCAACTACAAAAATTCAGAAATACTTCATTTGAGTCGGAAAAACAGAAATTGCTGGAAAAGCTCTGCAGGTTTGGCAGCATCCCTGATTAACTCTGATTTCTCTCCACAGATGCTGCCGGACCTGGTGGGCTTTTCCAGTAATTTCTGTTTTTGTTTATGATTTACACCATCCACAGGTTCTTTCGGTTTTTACTTTGTTTGAGTTTTGAATCCTTTTTTATAGTTATGTTTTATATCTAATATGCAACTGCAGCATGTCACTACGGTTTGTCTCTGGAGATAATTGTTTATTTTGGCTGTAGGGGCATCAACAGCCCTCCTGTACCTTCCCTCCATCTGTGAGCCTGGCAGGCTGTTCCACATTGTATCAGAGCTTGATTCTGCTCTCACCCAACATTTGCAATATCAGTAGGGGGCCACAAGGTAACAATTGGGAGTTGCAATCCTGACTGTATCTTCTCAAATCTAGAGATGCTGAGATCAATTGTAGCCACCCACTCTGACTAAGGCTTGCTAACTCAGCACAGTCTACATTTCTCATGCAGAAGCACACTGCCAAAACAGAAGCTTGCTTCCAGAATACGTTATATGGTCTGAAACCGCAGTTGGTGATGCAGACTGTTGACCTGTTCATACCTGCACTAAACAACCAAAGTGCAATGACAATATTATAGCTCAGTAAATCTACATGACCACAAGTTGAGTCTTGCTGGAGATAAGTGGGTTTGAGGTGTTGCTTTATCTGTGCATACGTTCAGTCTAATCACTCACTTTATTTTATTTTCAGTTTTCTCGAGAATCAAACTCCTCAATGAAGTCAAACGCTTCCCTGGTGAGGGTGGCAAGGCTATCTTCCAGTGGCACACTCATGTTGGCAGGTGTTGTAGAGTTTGAACTACCAATGGATCCAAAATGGGAATTCCAGAGAGATAAGTAAGTATGATGGGAAGAAGGAGGTAGGCAGACAAATACCAAACTTCAAAATTTATGATTAGGGCAGACTGCAGACAGTGCTCACATAGAAAAGCCTACATAAAACATGAACCAAACAATCTTCCAAATGATCTTGTGCTGACAGAGCAGTTCCAGGGAATCTAAAATCATGTTAAATAGCCAATGTTAGGAACCTGGTTTTTCCTCTCACAATAATTGCTGCTGTCTGTGTTTCTGAAAATGTATTCAGAAGGTTCACGATATGGAAAATAATGTTTAAAGAAGTCAAACAGTCTGCCTTAAAGTTAAGTAAAAGGTTCACAACCATATTTTAAGTAACCTCTGAAATTACTGTTCCATTTTCAGACTAGTATTGGGGAAACCCCTTGGAGAGGGTTGCTTTGGACAGGTGGTTAAAGCAGAAGCTTATGGGATTGATAAGGACAATCCGGATAAAGCAGTTACAGTGGCAGTGAAATCACTGAAAGGTGAGCAAAACCTTCTATTTCAAAATGTTTCTTTGTTGAGTCCAGTAGGAAACCAGTAGCCCAGTTTAATCTCTAATTTAAATCCCAGTAGGAGAATTAATCATTCAACCTGCCATAATAGGATATTTCAAACACCTCTCAGTGACTGCTGTCTGATTGATCTCAGGTGGAAAACTGGGGATACAGCAGTCATGTCACTAGACCAGTAATCCAGGAGCCAATGCTCTGTAGACGTGGGTTCAAAACTCATTAAGACAGCTGGTAGAATTCGAATTTAGTTAATAAATCTGGAATATAAAGCTGGTGTCAGTGAATGGTGACCACAATAACTATCATCGATTGTTGTAAAAAAAACCACCTTGTTCTCTAATCTCCTTTAGGGAAGGAAATCTGCCAACCTTACCTGGTCTGGCTTATATGTGACTCCAGACCCACAGCAAATCGATTGACTCTTAACTTCCCTCTAAAATGGTCTAAAAAGCTGTGCAGTACAGGGGTAAATATGGGTGTGTTACAAATGCTGTCCTTGCCTGAGATGCCCGTATCATATGGAAAAAAAGAAAAAAATATCGTAGTTACTTCCATTTGTTGAAATTAACCTGAAGGGAACTTAAATTATAACATGTTAAATTCTCATCTAGATGATGCTACAGAAAAAGACCTCGCAGATCTTATCTCGGAAATGGAGATGATGAAAATGATGGATAAGCATAAAAATATAATTAACTTGTTGGGTGCCTGCACACAAGATGGTGAGTGTGTATAGTGGGTGTAGATAACTAAGAACAGCAAAGAAAATGTCAGTATTTTTAATTAATGTTAAGAAACCAGTAGTGCGCTGTTACATGATCCATTATTATACAACATAGTGGTGCACAAGAAACTGTGGTGTACATCTAATGTTCAGGAATGCACAAAGCTATAATGTACAAATACAATAGTGTGAGATATACTGCAACATCACCCGTTGCAATCTCATTCTGACAATGAAATTCACATGACATGATGCTCTGATAGATTAAACACTCATACACATCAGAATACTCATATATGAGTATATTATATATTATGTATTATATTATAGCAATATATTATAGCAACAATCAAATATACTGGATTCTACTAACTGCCTATGGTGGGAGATTTTCCCAGCATTGTTGCTGGCGTATTATGTTTGGTCACTTTAACAAAGGACTGAAAATTTCCACCAATATTCAAAGCACTGGCCCAGGGCAGCCCTCAGCAGATCTTCGCTTGTAGAGATTGTGCAAACCCTGGGCTAGAGAGATTTTGGAAAAACCAACAAGAGTTTCCACTCTGCAGTACCATCTAGCGATGCACAAAGAAATTAGCATGTGTCTGCATTGTGAATAGATTCAGGTGGGCTTGATACTTGTCTTGATCAAATAGCTTGCTAAAATTGACTTACTTTGAAGAGTGGACACTTTGCTGAGGACATGTATAGCATCACATTGTGTGTAAGGTTTATATAAAGGCAGTTAATTCGGAGGACATTGGTCCTGTATCATGGGTACAACATGCAAAATGGCAACAAGAAAACTTCAGTGGAACGCCATGAAAGATATAGTCATGCCAATGTGTTCTGAGAGTTCAGTGTTTAAACCTGCTGTTCATACCCTAGGTTTGCTGTATGTAATAGTGGAGTATGCAGCGAAAGGCAATTTACGGGAATACCTCAGGGCCAGGCGGCCACCTGGTATGGATTACAACTTTCACATCACAAAGGTGCCTGAAGAACAGCTAACCTTTAAAGACCTGGTGTCTTGTGCCTATCAAGTGGCACGGGGCATGGAATATTTGGCATCTAAAAAGGTAATTCATCTACTAACCTAGCTTTCCATGTTGACCCAACAAGACAGATGTTTTGTAGGTAGTTTGTGTTGCTGAGGCCCATGTGGATTATCCATTTAACTTGGAGGGAATCTGGGTATGTGCATTAGTCCCTCGGGATAGGTGAAAGGTTATGTGAACTGAGCAATGTGGGAAGGGCACTGTCTTAGCTTTCCCATGTTCTACGAAGAA
This sequence comes from Ginglymostoma cirratum, assembly GCA_024137785.1. Lineage (NCBI taxonomy): Eukaryota > Metazoa > Chordata > Chondrichthyes > Orectolobiformes > Ginglymostomatidae > Ginglymostoma > Ginglymostoma cirratum. Next base: position 670,580 of record JAHRHZ010000278.1, on the reverse strand, counting down.
GACGATAGTTCTAAAACAACATTCACTCCTCACAACCAAGAGGGGAATGTGGCTCACATTACAATGACCTAGCAAGAGCAGCCATGAAGGACAGAGATTAGATTTTCCAGGCCTGACAGTTAGCTGTCCAGCATAATTTACGTCTGACTGCTTACCACAGGAGGACTGCTTCACCGATGTTTTAGACACTCAGACTACAAATAAGCAATCGCTAAAAGTGTCTAGTGGGCAATATATTGAGCAGCAATGTGCTGTGTTGAACAGGCATACACTATCTGTCTTTGTAATATTGTCACATTTTCCTTCTGCTACCAAATGCCTTTATTTTCTATCATTTGGAAGCTTGTGCTGTAACACAGAGATCTGAGTGCACTATTTTGTTTTGATGCCTTTTGCAGTGTATCCATCGTGACTTGGCAGCCAGGAATGTGTTGGTAACTGAAGACAACGTAATGAAAATTGCTGATTTTGGTCTGGCGCGAGGAGTGAACAACATTGATTATTACAAGAAAACCACCAATGTAAGTATTTACATGCCCTAATAAGCACAGTTGGGGGTTGCACTTTTCTGGAATAAGTTAAACATAAAATACTATGAATCTACAGGGCTTCACTTACCTTCTCATTCTTCAAAGAGGTGAATCCATCAAGAACTGACATGAGACAAGTAGAAACAGTGCAGAAGTGGCCATTCGGTCCGTCAAATCTGCACCAACCCGCCAAAGAGCATCCCACCCAGATGCAGCCCTCACTCTGTCCCTGTAACCCAGTATTTACTATGGCTAACCCACCTAGCCTGCACATCCCTGGACACTAGGAGGCAATTTAGCATGGCCAATCCAGCTATCCTGCATATCTTTAGACTGTGGGAGGAAACTGGAGCACCCGGTGGAAACCCATGTAGACACAGGGAGAATGTGTCAACTTCTCACAGATAGTCACCTGAGGATGGAATTGGACCTGGGTCCCTGGCACTGTGAGGCCACAAACTAACCACTGAGTCGCTGTGCTGCCCTAGATTGGAGATTCATTCAGGAATGCCAAAACATACACTGGGGAGTGAAAAAGCAATTGACTAACTGAGAACTGAAAGGATCTGACATGATTTTAGGACTAAAGCAAAATGTAAGCTTATGTTGAGTACAAATGTAACAAACTTTAAATGAGGTAGGAATTAAGAACCTTCCCACTAACTACAGCATAGACTCAGTTAAACAATATCAGTTATAGGAATGCCAGTGACCTAGAAAGTAGTAAGGACACTCACTTTACACGCAAGCAAAGCCACAATGTGTTCTACCTGAGACAGGTGGGTCAGCTCAGCAGGAAGCAGTACACACAGCATGCTAGCTCTGGGATCTCCCCAAATCCATAAACCTTGTTTTAATTCATGTTTATTTGAATAGAGTTCCCATAAATTAGGAAACCTCTTGGAGCATTCTGCATACTAATAAAACTACATCTACATCAGAAATGAGAAAAGAAGCAAATAGAAATAAATTCAGAAATTTAAACGAAGTAACATCCTCTGGTCAGTTCCCGTACATTTACTCTGTTGTCATGGTTGAAACCTTGATTCATGAGCCTATGGCTGACAATTTATTGTTGATGTCAAAGTGAAAGTGCATTGACTTTGTCCAAGGGAGATATTAGGCTCACTAATAGTGATTTTGATGTTTCATTCCAGGGTCGCTTGCCAGTAAAGTGGATGGCACCAGAGGCCTTGTTCGACAGAGTGTACACACACCAGAGTGATGTGTAAGTACTGATCATGTTTAAGTGCGCTTAAGTATTGGCTTTCTTCTGACTGAGTATGAGCAGGTTGTACTGAATGCAAAATAGTTAGTTTAGACGATTAACAGGAGCCTCCCGGGCATTGTGGTTATGCCTTCTATTGAAGAGATTGACATTCTGTCAAAATATTAACATGCTTTACTGATTAAGGCTCGAATGTAACTTCTGATTTAATTCATCCTGGATATAGAACATGGAACATAAAACATTACAGCGCTGTACAGGCCCTTCGGCCCTTGATGTTGCGTAGAGCTGTGAAACCAGTCTGAAGCCCATCTAACCTACACTATTCCATTATCATCCATATGTTTATCCAACAACCATTTAAATGCCCTTAAAGTTGGCAAGTCTACTACTGTTGCAGGCAGGGCATTCCACGCCTTTACTACTCTCTGAATAAAGAATCTACCTCTGACATCTGTCCTATATCTGTCACCCCTCAATTTAAAGCTATGTCCCCTTGTGCTAGCCATCACCATCTGAGGAAAAAGGCTCTCATTGTCCACCCTATTTAATCCTCTGATCATCTTGTATGTCTCTATTAAGTCACCTCTTAACCTTCTTCTGTCTAACAAAAACAGCCTCAAGTCCCTCAGCCTTTCCTCATAAGACCTTCCCTCCATACCAGGCAACATCCTGGTAAATCTCCTCTGCACCCTTTCCAATGCTTCCACATCCTTCCTATAATGCGGTGACCAGAACTGTACGCAATACTCCAAGTGCAGCCACACCAGAGTTTTGTAAGCTGCAACATGACCTCATGGCTCCGAAACTCAATCCCTCTACCAATAAAACCTCGCACACCGTACGCCTCCTTAGCAACCCTATCAATCTGGGTGGCAACTTTCAGGGATCTATGCACATGGACACCGAGATCTCTCTGCTCGTCCACACTACCAAGAATCTTACCATTAGCCCTGTACTCTGTATTCCTGTTACTCCTTCCAAAGTGAATCACCTCACACTTTTCCGCATTAAACTACATTTGCCACCTCTCAGCCCAGCTCTGCAGTTTATCTATGTCCCTCTGTAACCTGCAACATTCTTCCGCACTATCCACAACTCCACCGACTTTAGTGTCATCCGCAAATTTACTAACCCATCCTTCTCTGCCCTCATCCACGTCATTTATAAAAATGACAAACAGCAGTGACCCCAAAACAGATCCTTGCGGTACACCACTAGTAACTGAACTCCAGGATGAACATTTCCCATCAACCACCACCCTCTGTCTTACAGCTAGCTAATTTCTGATCCAAACCGCTAAATCACCCTCAATCCCATGCCTCCGTATTTTCTGCAATAGCCTACCATGAGAAACCTTATCAAACGCTTTACTGAAATCCATATACACCACATCAACCGCTTTACCCTCATCCACCTGTTTGGTCACCTTCTCAAAGAACTCAATAAGATTTATGAGGCACGACCTACCCTTCACAAAACCGTGTTGACTATCCCTAATTATTCCAAATTATTCCTTTCTCGATGATTATAAATCCTATTTCTTATAATCCTTTCCCACACTTTACCCACAACTGAAGTAAGGCTCACTGGTCTATAATTACCAGGGTTGTCTCTACTCCCCTTCTTAAACAAGGGGACAACATTTGCTATCCCCCAGTGTTCTGGCACTATTCCTGTAGACAAGGACGACATAAAGCTCAAAGCCAAAGGCTCTGCAATCTCCTCCCTACCTTCCCAGAGAATCCTAGGATAAATCCCATCCGGCCCAGGGGACTTATCTATTTTCACACTTTCCAGAATTGCTAACACCTCCTCCTTATGAACCTTAATCCCGTCTAGTCCAATAGCCTGTATCTCAGTATTCTCCTCGACAACATTGTCTTTTTCCTTTGTGAATACTGACGAAAAATATTCATTTAGCGCCTCTCCTATCTCTTCAGACTCCACGCACAACTTCCCACTACTGTCCTTGACTGGCCCTAATCTTACTCTAGTCATTCTTTTATTCCTGACATACCTATAGAAAGCTTTAGGGTTTTCCTTGATCCTACCTGCCAAAGACTTCTCATGTCCCCTCCTGGCTTTTCTTAGCTCTCTCTTTAGGCCCTTCCTGGCTAACTTGTAACTCTGAAGTGCCCTAACGCCTCATCTTTACATAAGCCTCCTTCTTCCTCTTGTCAAGACATTCAACTTCTTTAGTAAACCACGGTTCCTCACTCTTCTTGCCTGCCTGACAGGTACATACTTATCAAGGACACGCAGTAGCTGTTCCTTGAACAAGCTCCACATTTCAATTGTGCCCAGCCCCTGCAGTTTCCTTCCCCATCCTATGCATCCTTAGTCTTGCCTAATCACCTCATAATTGCCTTTCCCCCAGCTATAACTCTTGCCCTGCGGTATATACCTATCCCTTTCCATCGCTAAAGTAAACGTGACCGAATTGTGGTCACTATCACCAAAATATGATAAATTTTATGGGATCCACTGCAGTTGAAGAGACCTCTTCAGGATACTATATAGTGTGGGTGTGAGTGTTAAACATGTTGTATGTCCTGCCTCAATAAGAGGAACAGAACAAATGCACTACTATCTGTTTGTTACATACCTCTGTTTAGTTGAGGCAAGATCACCCGAACCACTTGCTAAATGTCATTCGGTGAGCAAACTGGGATATTCTGAATCAATTTACTATCATACATTATTCTAAAGTGGGGGAAAGGAGACGGCTCAGAATCCATGCTCTCCATCACAAAAGCAGCTCGACAAGTGAGAAACATGAGTCACTCAGAACTGATTGTAGAAGCAATGCCTGCAGCTAACTACAAGAAACAAATCAGATGGTACAGTATTAGAGGCTGTACAGAGAAGGTAATGTTGCAGAACATGTTAAAGATTTGGAAAGAGTTAACCCAGAAATTAACTTCAAACTAATCTATGAGAAGAAATCTAGGGGACATGGTTTCCAACCGGAGAAAAAGTATTTTCAATGTGTTCTTTAAATATATCTCCACATGAAAGGTTCTTAAAAAAGTAATGAAAACAAAGCCTTGGAATGTTTTAAGCAACAACTAAATACTACGAAGGGTGAATGGTTGGATGAATGCAAATGGAACAAATGGCTTCCTTCGCCATCTGTAATTATCTTGTAATCCCATGAAATAAATTAGGTTTAGTTTGAGTTGTACTGAATCATGAACAGTTTGATTAATTCACCCTTGCTATATGAAAATAAAATTGCACTAGACGCTGTTCTATGAGTTTCAAGAAAACCTATTTTTGCTCATGTATAAGTTCTCTCAATCACAATCCTGATGACTATTCTATTGAGTGTTTTCAAGTAACTAGATAACAGAGTGATTAACATGAATGCTTGGTTTGTTCCCACCCCAATGCAGGTGGTCATTTGGGGTCTTAATGTGGGAGATCTTCACACTTGGTGGCTCTCCCTATCCAGGAATCCCTGTTGAAGAGCTCTTCAAACTTCTCAAGGAGGGTCATCGAATGGACAAACCATCCAACTGTACACATGAGCTGTAAGTAGTCTATTTGCATTGTACTTAGTTCTACATGTGAACTTATTAAATTTTTCATTTCACTTCCAGTTATTAGTTTTTTTTTAAATGCAGATTCTACAATCCCAGTGTCCTTTGTGAACACTGCTCCCCATTGGGAATGTGAAATTGACAGCTGATGACAGTATGAAGAGGAGGAACAGCTTAGAAATGATTGTTTATTAAATGACATTAGTAACAACTTAAAAACAACTTAACATAACAGTGAAAATACATTAAGTAGTTCTAACCAGAACTCCATTGTAACAGTGTCTTTGATCTATCAACATGTTAAGGCAGCAGCTGTAGTCAAGTATTGAGCCTGAAGACTTAAAGACCATGCTCAGTAAATGTATTGGGTGGTACAGGCATTTCATAAGGGCTGATTATGTGTGTCTTGGGATAACTTGGTGGCTGCGAAATTCCACTGCATTATTGGACGCAGCACTAGAGAAGACAAAGCAACTGAAAACGGTGGAGCCACCAATTCTCAGTCTTTCTGGTATGCTTATTCTGACAGTAGTCAAGATGCCTTCAACCCTAAGCTCTTTGGCATTTTTTCCATCTTTGGTTAACCACAGTAACCTAGCAGCAAGAGAGACTGAAGCAGTGGCAAGGACTACTTAATATCTATTAGTCTCATGCATCCCCGCTGCTACCCAATCACCCCAGGGTATTTGTATCTCTAATTAAGCCCGAGGAATACATGAAGCATACCATCAGAAACAACGACTTTGCTGCACAGTTTTCTCAGAAGGCAGGCCTCCAGTACTCACTAGAGTGAGTGTCAAAGTTTATAGTGACCTTCTGTGAGCGAAAGAACTTTACTATCACAAGGACACAGCCTGTGGAATTCAGTAGTGTAGTAGAGCTAGGGAGACAAGGCATTTTGGGTCCCTTCCCTTCCAACGGGCTGTCCACGAGTGAACAATGAGACTCCAGCTCTCCTAAGATCTCATCCCCCATGTCACAGTTGGACCGCTGGACCGAAGGGTCTGTTTCTGAGCTGTATAATTCTCCCCATTTTCAGACCATCAAAGCATATTCTTGGCTAAAATCCTGAAAGAAAACAAAAGAAACAAAAACCTTCCTACAATATCTTTTCTTCGGTATCCCAAGGGGAAGTGAGAACCAGTGAAGATGTGAGACAAATAAACAACACCCCCAATAATAGAAACGTGACTGAACAATTTGCCCTTTTGCATTCCCTGCAACATGTGTGTCTGAGTTCTCCTATACCACCCCAGTATCTGCAGCATGGCTGATTAAAGGCTACATTTTTTCACTAGAGGAAACTGCAGATGATTTTTCCCCTGAAGCAACTCTGGGCCTTGATGTCTGAGCTTTGACCTGTAATTCCAAAGCTGGGCAGTGGCAGTCTGGATTAGCTGGGTAAGAGTCAACAGCAGAGCCACTAGTGAAGTGACAATGATGGGAGCATGAATGCCGGAGTATTGAGGGAGGACAGCAGGTCTGTGGACAGAAAATAGCTGCCACAAACCTGGACAGTGTCTCAGCAATCCCATGAACCCCCATTGGCAAGCAGGCTGCTGGATTGTGAGAGTCTGCATGAACCTTTGAATACTGAAATCCTCAGCTACACTAGCAGCAGTCCAAGGATGTACAGCAATTAAGATGGATTTCAAAACCATCATTTGACCTTTACTGCAACACTGAGATACTGAATGCTTTCTGCCTGTGCTGCAGTGGAAGATGAGGCAGATGGTGCCAGGTGTTACAGTCAGGGTGTATCCCTAATGTCATTATGAAGCTGATTATTAGTTCCAAGTGGTGAAGATGGGTTGTAAGCTCTCTCTGCCAAGTTGGAGTTGGTTGGATTTCTCCGTGCTTTTGGCAACAACAATAGTCTCTGTGGCAGGTCTATCAAAACAGAAAGTTCTCACTGTGCATGCTCATCAGTGTAGTTCCTTTCAAGTCTTCATTGGAGTTCCAACCTCTTCCCAGCTTACATTCCCACCTAGCCTGTGTCATCAATAGACATGGATAGTATTACTCTCGGTCTCTCTATTATATAGATTTTGAACAGCTGAAGCGCCAACACTGATCCTTGCTGCTCTTTGCTAGTTGCAGTGTGCCAAAATGAAATGCTCAGTTTGCCACAATCTCAGCTTCTTGTCTATCAACCAACTTCTATCCACAATAATAAATTATCCCAAATCAAGGAGCCCTTATATTGCATATTAATCTTTTTATGTGGTGTTTACTTAATGTCTTTTGGAAATCCAAACAACATTTACTGGTTCCTCTTTATCTACCCGACTGACTACATCCTCAAAAATCTTAAAATAGATTTGTGAAACAGGATTTCCCTTTCATGGAACTATGGTGGCTCTGTCTGATCATACTATGGGATTCTAAGTACATTGTTAGGATTTCTCAATAATAGATTCCATCATTTTCCTGTGATGATGTTAGGCTATCTGGTCTGTAGCTTTTTTTTGTCTACTTTCTTCCTCTTTCCTTGAATAGCAGCTTTACATTTGCTAAATTCCAATCTGCTGAAATTGTTCCTAAACAATTGTTCCTAAATGTTGACAAATGTATCAGTATCTCTGCAGCTATGGAAAACGTTAACAAATGCATCAGTATCTCTGCAGCTATGGAAAATGTTAACAAATGCATCGGTATCTCTGCAGCTACCTGGGCCATTAGGTCTTAGAGATTTGACAGTTTTAGTTCCTTAAGTTTCTTCAATACTGTTCTTTTTCTGTGTTGAATTCCTGTATTTCTGGGATATAATTTGTGTCTTGTGCTGTAAAGACAGACAAAAATACCTTTTCAATGTCTCTGCCATGTCCTCATTCTCCATGATAATTTCTTCTGTGTCTATCTCCAGGGTGCCAACATTTACTTTATTATTCCCCTTTTCATATATTTGTGTAGACTGTTACAATCTGTTTTTCTGTCCCAGTTAGTTTATCACATATTCTACTTTTTTCCCTTTTTAATCAATAGCTTGGCTCTCCTCTGCTGGTTTCTAAATCTCCTCTGGTTCTCATGCTTACAACTTTCTGAGATACAACACAAGCTTCTTTTAATTTATTATTAACTTTAACTTCCATAGTAAGCTGTGGATGGATCTTTTCCACTGAATTTTTGTTTTTCACAATGGAATGTATTTTTGTGACTATGTGCCTGCCCACCTGCTTTGAGTGTGCAGCCAGCAGCATGTTCAACCCTGACCTGTCCACTGTCGTAGTCAAAATCTGAAGACACAGAGTTTGCAAGGTATAGGGCAATTTTGCACTGCGACCCCTGTTTTCGAAACCAATTGTTCCTTGTATGTCTTGATACAAGCTTTGTTTGGACTATTGAAGTGTATCTAACTGAATAGACTCCAACTGAAGACGTACGGAATAGCAATAGCAAGTCTTTTCTTGCAAAATTTCTGGCAGTGGGCTGGATTTTATGATCTCAGCATGGGTCCTGCCTACAAATCGGACAACAGGTGGAAATCCACTTGGCTTGTGTTGGGGTAGACCCAACTTAATTAAGAAAGTAAGTGCCTCATATAGGCCAGTTTCAGGCCTTACTTGGGATTTTGCACCCTAACAGCAGAAATCTGGTAGCTCTCCAATGCTGGCAGCGCCTCAAAGCAGTGGCTGCTGCGGTTGTTCTCTGGGGACTTCACTGTGGTTGTCACTGGATCCCCAGACTCAGACGTGTGAGGAAGGGATGGGAGTCACAAGGTGGCAGGTAGCAGGAGAGGAGCATTGGAAGAGAGATGGTGGCTTTCATAGGACCCCACCATTAGTGCTGCCAGGTCCTATTTAGACACAGTCCATGACAGTGAGATCCCCATGTGGTAGGCTTCTGGCAAGTTCAACAGGTTTGCTGGGTGGCCTTCAGGTAAAGCTAAGGCTATGACTCTATTCGGGGTTTGAGTGAAGAGTTGTAGCTCGGGTGCTGGTTGTAGATGTTGGTGTGTTCGCTGAGCTGGGGGCTTTGATTGCTGGTTCAAACCACCAAGGACAACAGCGTTTCACAGGACACTCCACAGCACTGAGGATGTCACCTGGTAAGGGCACGAAACATCTGCGATCAAACCTCCCAGCTCAGCAAACACGCCAACATCTACTGTGACTGTTTGGCATGGAAAAGCTGTGAAAATCCGTCTCAATCTTCGAACCATCACCAAATTCCAATGGGCTCTGGAATAATCATCAACTGTCTCCTTAATGAGTCTAATTGATATCCTGCCTCATGCAGATGAATTTTCAGTATGGGCCAATTCCCACTGAAAAAATTGCAGAGGTTATATCCTGTCACTAAGTCACCCTTTATTCACACATGGAAAGTCCTTGACACTGGTTCAGCTCCCTCAGAGCCAGCTCTCAGAGTGAACAAGATGTCTGACACTCCTGTTTTTTGTGTGGGTTTTCTTTTTTTTTTAATTCTGAATCCCCTGTTTGTATATTTATCCTCCAAACCCTTACACCACTGTCATATAGCAGTAGTGCTTATTTTCCCCAGTACTTCCGTGTGTGTGCAGGTGCGAGAGACAGTGGCCCTCCTATTTACATCTGTCTGCCAGGGCTCCCTGATTGGACCAGGTTAACAGCCCCAATCAGGGAACTGACATTCCATGAGGTCCACCTGGCTGACCTTGTTACATTCACTATAGTTACCTCCAATTCAAACACAGGAGATACTCCTCCCAAGCTCCAACCCCGATGAGAGACTGATGGGCAATCCCTCCTGTGATTTAATTGGGCTTCGCTGTCATGATTTCCACTGTTAGGCTGAATTAAGTTCCATATGATATCTGTGATTTGTGTCAAACTATTGGCATTGCATCCTAAAAATTATATTTCTTACTGTCAGATATTTGCTGATGAGGGAATGCTGGCATGCAGTATCTTCTCAGAGACCAACATTCAAACAGCTTGTGGCAGAACTTGACAAGGTCTTGTCTTCAATATCAGATGAGGTTAGTATGTCTACCATATACCTCACTTTCAAAGTTTTCTCCATGAGGTGGATTTCTTCCTTACCAGGCCAAAATCAAACTACCTTCCACAGTACTCCAATTCGTCACCTTCCTGACCTAGGAATAGATTGCTATTGTTTCATCAGCCCTACTCAAATTCTGAGAACTCCCTACCTGACACCGCTGTGCATGTACCTGCAGACTGCAGTAGTTCAAGAAAGAAAATCATTCGCATTTCTCAAGGGTGTTGGGGATTGGCAATAAAATATTGACCTTGCCAGCAATCCTCATGAACAAATACAGGAAGTAAAGCTGCTGCTACACAAACCCAACCTTGTTGCAAAATAACACATTTATCCAACAATAAAATCTAGCAGGAATAATGTGATCCTAGTGATAAGGGTATTGTTGGTGGCCTAATTTGCAGTGGAGCAAACAATCCCTGAATTGCAACATAACTACCCAAAAAACAACCTCTATCTCATTCCCCATAAGATGAATGATGATGGTGATCCATATCATCGAATATAAGAATATTGATACAATCTATACATATATTGGGACATAAAAGAAGACAACATGAAGGAAAAGAAAAGGCATTTTTATTTACCACTTTTTGGTGAATTTATGTGCTCAACATAGTCTACAATTCGCAATATGTTGAATACAAGCATTTCTTTGTCAGGTATGTAATTGATAAAATGTTTCACCAATGTAGCTTGACATCACCCCACCTCCACCCCACCACCCCAAAACCTCAGAAGACCACTTCTCTTATATAAATATCTCCATTTCCTAACCCCACGTCAGAATAGCTTCTGAATGAATATTGCCAAGTTAGTGTAAACTGCTGGCTAATTATGGCCGTTTTTGTGTTTGGGATTGGTGCCCATTCAGAACTGTACTGAACCTGGCCAAGTTCATTTCATTTAAACAGAAGAGACTTTCATTCTGTTCCTACTCGCTGGAAAGGAACCCAAGCCTGAAATGTAAAAAGACAGTGTCATAATCAGCTCCATAGCCAAGTTCTCCCACTACTGAGAAAAACAAATAACTGCGATCAGGTTCTGCAGAAGTCCCGTGATAACTTTTTTCTGAACATATACACTATGTTTGAGATGATTCTGATGTGAATAAATATGTCTGAATTTTCTCCCTCAACAGTATTTGGACCTCTCCACTCCTTTTGAGCAATATTCTCCTTTGTGTGAAGACAGCAATAGTACATGCTCATCCAATGACTCTGTCTTTGTTCATGACCCTATGTCGGATGACCCTTGCTTACTGAATTACCATGACCGTAATACTCGAGTCAGGACTTGAGAAAGATGTCAGTCTGGAACTCTCGGCTCAATATGGATCATTTCCCCTGTAATTAACTCTGATGGTACTTTGGGAATAGTTCAAAACTGGATGGAAAGTTAATTTCTTTAAGATTTGCTTCTTCCTGAAAGACATGACATTTCCTTTTGAAGAAGAACATTCTCTCTCACATAGCATGACTGGGTCAAACCATTAAGATTTTAATTAGTCCTGATTTATCCAAATTCTCACCATTTGAAATACATCATTTTTACAATGAAAGCCATATTTGAATGGAGAAAAGCTCTGTGTATTCAGGTATGGAGCAGCAGCAGAACTCTACAAATGGAGCTCTGTGGTTTACGTTTGATGGTGATGCTGATTTTGAGCTTTGCTTCAAGATACTATCAAAGGACTTGCTGCACCTAGACATGATGGCCTTTGGTAGTGAAGAAGCATTAACCTTAGCTACACCAGAGAACTTATCTGGAAGAGAAATACACCAAGACTAGAAGAATCTGAAAAGCAAGTTTTGTCCACTGGCAAAGCATCAAAAAGTGAAGAAAGTATATTTGCCGTACAGAAATCTTGCCACGCACTTTGTTGTGATTCATCGCAAACTTCAATGATAGGAACAAACAAAGTGAAAGCATGTTAGCATGAAATTTCTGGACTAACATTCCCAATAAAAGTATCAACTGTACCTTCTTCAGTAACAATATGATTAGATGCACTGCTGAGTTCACTCAGTGCAAACATGATGGTATTACATCCAGGCCGGCTCCTTTCCTGGAACACACTGCTCTGAAGATCCAGTGACTGAACTCACCATAAAATGTCCTTGAAAAGAATATGTGCCTAGGTTAAATGTATTTAATTTTTAAAATATTTGAAAAAATAATAGATTTGAAGCTCCTGACACAATTGGTGGCATAATGCATTGCCATTTATCCAATTGCTTGTTTCTTTAAACACAGTGACTAGTCTTGCAAGAGCTATTACCATAGCAACCCTCATTTATAAAGAATTTAATTACTTTTTTCTGTGTGAATAGAACAGCCTGGGAACAGCTGGTCCAGCTGTTCGTAACACCATTTATCCAGATAATCATCAGTTTACTGTTTTAAGCCCTGCAGTAAGCTGTAAAATAGAAAAATATTTGTATCTGAATTTTTTTCTTTAAGTAGCATGTCCAACTTTATTGGCAGTCATACTTCCTTTTCTGGTTATTAGATTCAATATTTTTGTGGTCTAGAATTATTTACAGTAACTACTGGAGACATCTGTGGAAAAGAACATTCGTATTTTGTGTTTTTTTTCTTATGAGTAAGACTCCTTTTTTTTTGTTATTTGCTCAATTCCCTGGACTTTTATCCCATACACAAAGTGTTGCTGAGAAGCAAGAGAACTACTGGCTCTGAGTCCCCGAAAGTAGCTTTCATTCCATTTTTAGCTTATACCTGCTACAGGAACTTTGTGTCATGTTTGGCAATTTAAGGAAACGCGAGGTGGGGAAGGGAAAAGGGAAATTGCAGTCATGAATCCAATCCCACTGGTTTAAGATCTGGGAGACTGGGGTCAGTATGCTTGAGCTATGAAGTTTTGCTTCCTTAGAATTCTTGGAGCCTGTCAGATGCAGGCATGTTGATAGCTGGCTTGTATCAGGGATATTGTTTCTTCAGGAATTATTAATGACGCTGGCAGTGACTGTTGTTAAGTTAAAATCACAAGCAAAATGCTTCTGTTAGGATTCTAAGTTGCTGCTGTTTGTCAAATACAGATATTATTTTAGTCAGTTATTGATGTGCCAAAACTCAGTGGCTGATGAAATGTTAGCTGTGCTGCAGTATTTGTAAATAGGGTGCCTTCTGATCAGGTAAGAAAGAGATTTTTGCATTGAGTAGAAATATGACCAATAGAGTCACCCTCGAAGTCTGAATTGTCCTGCCCTTCTTTGAAATCACATTTCATGTAAATAAGATTGAGTTGAATGTAGCTGTACAGTGTCTTATATCGGCATGTTTATTGCCAAATCGTTGCCTTTTTTATAAATTATTTTTGCCTAAACTGGTACTACAATGAAGGTGCCTTGTGTCAACAATACACAACTGAATAGTTCTGGGATATACTGTTGGCATGGCAGGGATTTACAGGAATTGTGCATGTTGTTGTGCACAATGTTACCAATGGATACAAGAGGTTGAAGAGGAAACTGAAAATTCTCCTCTCTGTCCAATATGTTGCTGGTGGTTTTCCCTGGATGGTGGAAGTCCTCAGCACCAACAACACTTTGTAAAAATGAATGCTGCTTCTTTCCTGCTCCATCCCTTTTGTTTGTTCTTCATGTTGAGTAATCTGTGTGCCTCAGACCCTGCTGTGATACAGCAGTTCAGGCAAAATGGCAAAAAGCTGGGACCGTACTTAAAGCTAAGTCTGGGATAAAACAAAATCTGGAAGGTCAGACACCAGTTTTGTACATGTTCTTCCTTGAGCAGGCATGTCTGTAGTCCTCACAGAGGAAGTAACACTGCCTGCATGGATGTTCCACCCTAACTAGTGGGGCTGTGGGTCAGCTTAGCGTAGGCAGTAATTGAGAATTAAACTAAAAGAGGCAATCATTATCTAGAGTCTAGTATATTACTCTCAAGTTACACCATGACACTCATTAACATTTACCAATAAAAATCCATCGCTAACTCTGGTGGTACAAAGAAGAACAGTTGAATTCATTTACCATGATTTATAGAAACTAATTCATTAAAATCACATTTTGACCGCACATTTGTTTTTCAATTTCTTTTTCCTTGCTAATTTTCTCCTCCCCATTAGCCCACTATCTAGAAATTGGCTGAGCTAATGAAACAAACTTGCCACATAGCCACTCAAACCTGTCACGTCATTCAATATGTTCATGCTAATCTTCTACACCAGCTCCACTTTCCTATCCTATCCTACCCTCACAGGCAAACCTGCAGAACCAATATAAACTGGGGATTGAAGCTGATCTCACTGAGTCATTTTTCTGGTATTTTGAACAGGATATTCATGATTTTAATGTCTGAAATTGAGATTTTTTTTCCTTCTTCCCAAACAACAGTTCAGGTTAAAGGTAAAGGTGAGAGAGGGGGTGATCTTTTGAAGTACTGAATGATATGAGTTTATTAGCTGTGAAGTATTTTATACCTCCTCCCCAATCTGGGCTTTCTGTCTAGTTCAAAGTTTAAATAGGATGAATAAGTAACATCTATGAAAATCATCTTGTGGAAGGATTTTCACACGAGTTTCACGTGGAAATTCCAATGACATTAATCTAGAAACTGAGGGGCCTTCATGTTTGACAATCCATCAGGTTTCCCTACACATCGGTTCAGTACAGCAATTACTTGGAGACTGAGCATTTTGTGCCACTGTGCCCTGCTCTTGTTGAGGCTGGTGTTAGTGAACTGCTGTGCCTTGGTCTTACTGAGGCTGGTGCTAGTCAATTATTGAGTCACTTTCTTAAGCATACATGTGAAAATGCCAACAACATTTTGGAAATTATGACAAGGTATATTGGGAGGAAAGAATCAGCAATTCAAGAAACAATATCTTTAATGAGCCTATATTTTTGTACTACCTTGAATGAAATTGCAGGCTGATAATTAAAATAACAATCCATATATTAGATTAATTTTATCATTAATATTGTTTAAATATTAATCAACTATATTGTATGTGCTTTGTACACAAGAATACTTTGTTTTCTGAGAGTCCAAACATTTTTAAAAGCATACAGCAGGATTTTACAACTTGTCTGGGTGATGGCCTACACATACTTGGTGAAGAACAATTAAGAACCACTGTGAAATTGTGAATTCTGATTTCAAACACATTGTGAATGTATGTAAGACCTGACGTATCTAATAACTATATACAGCAACCAATGTATTTCTTAAGCATAGCACAAACCTCTCACACATCCGGTAGGCAACTATCTAATGGTATTATCACGAGACTGTTAATCCAGAGACCCAGTTAATGTCCTGGGAACCTGGGTTCAAATTCTACAAAAGTAGATCGTGGAATTTGAATTTGATAAAAATCTGAAATCAAGGGTCTAATGATGACCATGAATCTGTTGTCAGTTGTCAGAAAGAACAGCGCACTAATCTGGTTCACTAATGCTCTTTAGGGAAGGAAGCTGCCATCCTTACCTAGTCTGGTCTACATGCGACTCCAGACCCACAGTAATATGGTTAACTCTTAACTGCCCTCTGGGCAATTAGGGATGGACAATAAATGCTGGCCTGGCCAGCGATGCCTACATCCCATGAATGAATAGGATCATACATACACATCTAACAGAAGCAACATTTAAGCTCCACCTCATGGTCACACCCTCAATCATATGGCTCATTCCCTTGTCATAGACACATGTCCTTATCAAGTCATCATAGTCCCAGAGGGCCATAGGGCTGCTCTCTCATCAGACAGAGATGGCTGGTAGTGAGTTTAACCTCAGTCACCTCACCTTGGCAAAGGGTGAGGTTGAGAAGGTGATACCTTCAGTGTAACCTCAGCCAGTGTGAGAATTGAACCTAAGGTGATACCATCGCTGTGCATCACAAACCAGCCATTCAACAAACTCAGCAAACTGAACCTTTCTTATACAGTACTCAAGTGCACAAATAACACATTCTACTTGCAGTGATAGTAAGAACTGCCGATGCTGGAGTCAGAGATAACACAGTGTGGAGCTGGAGGAACACAGCAGGCCAGGCAGCATCAGAGAAGTAGGAAAGTTGATGTTTCGGCTCGGGACTCTTCTTCAGAAAGTTCCTCCAGCTCCACACTGTTGTTTCTCAATCTACTTGCATAAGTCTACATGCCGATTATGCACCAAATACATAACAGCATTAATTCCTAGTCACAGCAGTTGCTCCCAAACTGTTACAGAGATAGTAGGAACTGCCGATGCCGGAGAATCTTGAGATAACAAGGTGTACAGCTGGATGAACACAACAGGCCAAGCAGCATCAGAGGAGCAGGAAAGCTGACGTTTCGGGTCTAGACCCTTCTTCAGAA
>JAHRHZ010000278.1:564939-648951 GCA_024137785.1 Ginglymostoma cirratum | reverse complement strand
TCAGTCTAGGCCCGAAACGTCAGCCTTCCTGCTCCTATGATGCTGCTTGGCCTGCTGTGTTCATCCAGCTCTACACCTTGTTATCTCAGATTCTCCAGCATCTGCAGTTCCTATTATCTCTGGTAAAGAGCCCAAGCCTGAAACAATATTATATGGTGTAAAACGGGTGAATTGGTCCAATTGCAATGATAAATTGGACACCAAAATGAGAGCTGAATTGTGAGCAGACCTAAAATGGTCCAAAAAGGCAAGTTTATTTGAAACATTTTTTAAAAACTTTCCTTGTTTCTCACAAGCAGCATCCCTGAAGATTTCAAGCCACAGATCCTGCCCTGGAGTCCACCTCTCAGCCCCCACCTTCCTATTTATAAGACCTCACTTGGACAACTCAAACAATTGTCTTAGATTAAATTAACTGCTCTTGGTGCGTGACATCTGCAGTGCATGATTTTCTGCCATTTTGTACCAACTTCCTAACCTCTTTTCTGGACAGAGTGTAGGTTTTTAATTCAATATAGTATTCATTTAACCGAAAACTAGCCAGGAGTTAAAATTAGGCATTACTTTTTCTGATGATAACATACAATTAAAGCAGCTCTCTCCTGAGGTTCTTATGTGAAATGAATTTATGCATTCTGAAACCAGTAGGGCTGCTGCAGCTTCATTTAAGAAATTCAAAGGACATTTGATATGAGTGATGAAAAAATATCACATTGATGAAGTACTGTAATTCCATGTGGTTGATGCCAAGGTATGCTGTTGGAGTAGAATGGGCTGGAGCTTTACACAGTTTCGAAGCATTTCCATGTACCTATTCTGTGCCTTCAAACTGTACTGTTGTCTGCTCTCATTCAAAAACCCTCACTTTATAAGTACAGAAGTTGAAGTTTAGAAGTTGTATTTTCCAAGAAAAAGTAGTGACAAACCAGAAAAACATTGCTATTCTTTACACTTGGTATATTTTAAAATTATTCAACAAGGTTTGAGATTTATTTTTCTGTGGCCTTTGGCACATTTCTATTGAGGGTTGCCATCTATTCAGATATTCTGTGACTCCCATATTCTGTAACCCAAGGCATAAAGGGATCTTTGTTAGAGTTTTTAATTGAAGGAATGGCAGACTCCAGAAAGCCTAAATTGGAGTTGCTGTACTTGTCAATCAGGTCATTTAAAACAATCCCTACGGTGTAGAAGTAGACCATTTGGCCCATCAAGATCACACTGACCCTCCGAAGAGCATCCCACTCAGACCCAACCCCCATACCCTATCCCCACATTTCCCATGGCTAACCCACATAGCCTACACATCCGGAAACACTATGTGGCAATTCACCATGGCCAATCCACCTATCCCACACATCTTTGGACTGTGGGCTAAAACTGGAGTATCTAGAGAAACTCATGCAGATACAGCAGAATGTGCAAATCCACACAGACCGTGGCTCAAGGGTGGAATCAACCCCAGATCCCTGGCACTATGAAGCAGCAGTGCTAACCACTGTGCCACCGTGCAATACTGTAATGCTAATTTTGTGAAATTTTAACATCATTCAGTCTTAATCACTCCACTGGTGCTGGTTTATCTTCATCTGTCTAGGTTGTAAATTTTGGAATTCTGTCCCTAAACTTCGCCACCTTTCGATCACTTCTCTTTAAAGATTGTGCTTAAAACCTAGCCTTTGACAAGTTGTCCAATCCAATTTGGGAGACTAGGTGACAAATTTTGTTTGATAATGCTTTTCTGAAACAGCTTGGGAAATCTTACATTGTTAAAGATTCTTGGGTGGGAGCAAAAACACTGGTGTAAGTCTTTAAGTATGAGTTTTCTTCCTTACAGATCAATATTTGAATATAGAAGTAACAATGATGATCAAAATTGGCTTTTTCCCTTCTGTATTACGTTGAACAATTAGTGTCAAATGAATAATGCAGAGTTTGTGTGGCAGACAAACAACAAAGCAAATGAAAAGAAACAAGCCCAACATCCATCAACTTTTACACACATACTTCATGATTCCCATCAGCTATAATTATTCCATTTATAATGTTTTCTGAAGTTCTGTAGAACAATCGCTTCTATAGAGAAATTCAATGTGCATGGGTGACCTGTGCAATCAGAACAAGTATCAAGGTTGATAAAGCTACCGAAGTGTGCTGTCTCTCTTACACTAATCTGAACATTGACTCATCAATAATATTCAAAGCTGAACAACCCCCTCTGTGATAGAGATAAAAGGTACTGCAGATGCTGGAGAATCCGAGATAACAAGCATGGGGCTGGATGAACCCAGCAGGTCAAGCAGCATCATAGGAGCAGGAAAACTTGACGTTTCGGGCCCAAACCCTTCATCAGAAATGGGGGAGGGGAAGAGGACCCCACTGCGAAGCCTCTTCTAAGGATGCCTACCCTGAAGAAGTTACCCTCCTCCCTCCGGACAAACCTCAGGGAATCTCTCTCCCACTGCAACTCTCTCATAACCTCTTCGGCCTCTCCTCTATCCATCCTCTATCCGCCTCCCCCTCTCTCCCTATTTATTTCAGAACCCTCTTCCCCTCCCCCATTTCTGATGAAGGGTTTAGGCCCGAAACGTCAAGTTTTCCTGCTCCTATGATGCTGCTTGACCTGCTGTGTTCATCCAGCCCCATGCTTGTTATCCCCAACCCCCTCTGTGTTTTAGTTTTGTTTCTCTCCCTGTAAACAAGCACATCAAAGTCAATGATAATGAGGCTTGCTGAGGTCCCAGAAACAGTTCGATAGACTTTAACTCTGGTGTCTCAGGTTTACGTAGGAAGGGCTTTGCTCTTAATTCCTTTATCACCAAATGGTATGTGGGTGTTGGTGTTTGGTTAATGGTTGCAGTGTAATGATACACAGCAGCTCCATTACAGATAGCCTTTATAATGGTGTTCTTTGTGGTGATTTGTTGCTGTGCTGTCAGGAGTAGATCATTGATAAGATACAACCTGACATCACTGTTTCTAAGATCATTTGTGATAGAAACAATGTCAGAAACCAAACACAGCTGGCTCAGAAAAGCATTGAATGTAACATAACAAGCATGCATTACTGTACTCAATGAACAAGGTCCTCTTCATGGCATCCTTTCAAAACCATCAATGCTCAATTATTTACATTTGGAAGTAAGTTCCCATTTGTCACAATCCTTTCAACTATAACTTTTTACAATTATTCATATACTTGCTGATCTGTTGTGAAGTTAACAATGGTTTCTCTTTTCCCTATTTCTGCACACTTCATGTTATTGTTTGTCTCTTCTCCCTTAGTTCTACCTCCTCTATCTTCTCTTTTGCTTTTCTCCTGCTGATTCTCTCCTTGACTTTTTAGTTTTCTTTCTTTTTGGGTGGAAAGTAGTGAGTGGCATATGATGAGGCATGTTAAGGTGACTCTGACAAAGTAGTGGTTGGAAAACTATGGCCCTGTGTGGCTCTGTTTGCTAATAATTATTTCCTCTCAATTCTATGTCCTCTAACTCTTAATTACCTATTATTCATTCCCCTAGATCCAACATCTAAATTCCCATTACTACCAACTCATATGCAACTTTTTTATTCTTTTCTCTCCCTTGCTCCACTTTCATCACCTTCCCCATAATACTCCATGTTTCATTCCATTTACTACACTCTGCCAAGTCCCCATTCCCAGTCCCGATTGTTTCTCCAAGACCAGCTGCTGAGATTTCAGAAGCCATCCCCTGCCAATAGTGTTCCATTCGTGAGATGTCCTATTTCTCTATCTTTATCCCAATGATTTTACAATGGTGTTTGGATCTTTCTGTCAGGAAACACAGAGGAACTAATTATCTAGTTTCAAAACTGAACTGAAGCAATTTCACACAAAACAAGACAGTGGGGGAATCTTCTGGGATTGCCAGGAGTGTTTAAAAAGGACAGGGATCTTTCTTGGGCAGGAGAACAAAATGTGGATTCCTGACGTTAGGTTACATTTGTGGTTTTAAATTCACAAAACATTTCAGGTCGTTCGGCCTTCCCAGCTGCAATTGTCGGGAACCTCTTTTGAATTCCTTCAGATACCAGGAAGACTTATTAACATCACAGCCCAATGAAATTACATTCGCATTTGCAATCTTGTTAAACAACACCAGGCTATATATTTGAGGCATGTACCTGATGTGATAGACTTCTTCTTGGAAGCTCTGGTGAGGATACAGTTCTTCAGTGGCGTGTGTCCTTGACAATCAAGATATTTCTTTGCTGAAATTGTTGCTTTTGGGAATGCAGACTGCCTAGTCTAACCAACTCAGTGTGTGCTAGGTCCCACATACACAAATTTCATACACATGGTTGATCGAGGAAGAGAACAAGCAGGCCTGAGTCATGCAAGATCTGTCTCACTGCGGTGATATAACTACAGGACCAACTTTCACTTAAAATAGGAGCAGCCTGCTAAGGGCCCACAGGTTGAGTTGACTTCTCAAAAGGAGACCAAACATCTCTTTCCTGCTATTTGTTCACAGATCCTTACCTCTGTGTAAAATGTTTGGCCAGCTAAATGTAGCAGTTGTATTGATTTTGGTGCACCTACAGAGTAGGAAGAGAAGATGGAGGAATGCACAAGGAACGGTAAAGCCATGGAGAGGTTTGAAAACAATGAAAAGACATTTTAAATCAAAGTGTTGCTTCACTAGAAGCCAATGTAACTCTGGGAATGCAGGGATGATGAGTGATGGGGGCTTGGTGATAGTAAAGACACTGCATAACTTCAAGTTAATAGAGGATAGAATGTAGGAGGCTGCTTGAGGTAAAGGACAGTGTTGGGTGATATAAGAGACATGGTATAGGTGGACTGTGTATGGCATGGATAACTCATTAGAATTCATCTCGGTGTCAAAAACAACGACACAGGGTTGCACACAGTCTGTGTTAGCTTAAGACACTTGCCAGGGAGACAGATAGTGTTGGCAAGTATGGATTGGAGTTTGTAGCAGGACAGAGACCATATTAAATTGAAGGAATTGGCCCTTGCCAGCAGGCTGGTGATTTAGTGGTGGTATTGAGAGCAGCAGTAGCGAAATGTAGCTAGGTATTAGGACTGTGCATATGAACACGAGTGTGTTTTGGGCTATGTCATGGTTTGTTAATGAGAAACAGAAAGAGGCCAAGGAAATAAAGGCAATGGTACAAGGGTAGAAGAAGAAGCTATTCTCTAGGTGATTCTCCAGCTCCAACCTTGTGTCTAAGAAACTAGGAAAGTTCATTTGCTAATTCAGTCATAGGTCAGACAGCAATTCTCAACCATTTTAAATCCCTGCTACAGCCAGGATGCAGTCACAAAGGGGTACAGGCTAGTATTATGTAATGTAGGTTGGTGTTAAGTGGCGTTAGCCTTCTTGCATGAATTTGGGCCCCTGCTAGCGTTTTGCAGCCATTTAAAAGTGCATTTAGTGCTGGGGTGCAAGCTACAATGGTCTAAATTAACAGGCAGCAGAAAATGTGCGATCTGCATTCGAAAGAAACCCAAATTTTGATCTGTGCACCTGTTTTCAGGCACTGTACATCCTCCATCCCAGTTTAAAGACACAAAACAAAAAAAATTGTCAACAGGTGTGGAATCTGAACACAGATTTTTCTCTCTGTTTGTTACATGTTGCCTTGTTTTTTCCAACAAAATATGAACTTTACCTCAGTAATGCATTTGATTTGCCGTCCAGCGCTTCTTCAAATAATTTTGAGGTCTTTTTGAAGCAGTAATGATCAGAATTTAAAGGAAAGTATTTTCCTCAGTACCACTGACTGCACGATCCCATGCATCTTGGGAAATTTTTTTAAAAAGCTGCACATGCTCAGTCTGCACAATCAAATTCAGCTCCAACCTCAGGATGAAAATATGACCATCAAGGTAGCTGCTAAGGCCTTCAGGAAAAAGCTTCAATTAAGGTTTTAAAAACAAAGAGAAAAATATGATGAATAAATTCAATTGTGAAACATGTAATTTATGGTGGACAGATAGAAGGGATGGGGCAGTAATGTTGATGAGGATGTGGGAGGTGCCATTGAAGCTGTTGACCAATGTTCCTGTCAGTGGTGAGAGCAGAGGGAGGTGAGCTGTCTGAGGGCCAAATTCCATCTCCAAGGTCTCCGAAGGAACTCTTTTCTTCTTGTGCCTGTGTCCATGTGTGTGGAGAGGAGGAATGTTATTAAAGTGTGGGTTTTCAACTCTAAGTGCACGGTAAGGTTGAGTTTCTTCTGACAGAGGGACTGGAAGAGGCACGGTTATTTCTCATACGTGGGAAAGTTAGATTTTGCTATTTATTGGTTAGAGGGTGAATTCCTGCTGATGGGGGCCATTGAAACATTTCCAATTCACTACACTCCCTTAAGACCATCGGCGTCTCCTTGTAATATCTTTTCTTTTAGTTTCACATTCATTTCTTTCTGATGACACCTTTCAATGGATTTGAATCTTTTATATCATCAATACAATATAAATACAAAAATTGTCGTTGCCTGGTTCTTTCCCCATTCCTTATTCACAATCGAAGTTGTTCCAATTCAAGTTCTTTATTACTAAAATTCCTTAATATATAGAGAACATGGAGGATGTGCTGCTTTTATCTTCCTTTTGCTGTGATGGCTTAATCTCAAATTTGCAATGTGGTGCCTATGACAGTGTGGTGGACCCATAAGATAACATCAACTGTAAACTCATTGCACGAGACATTCACAGCATACATTCTCAGTAATCTCCCAGATTCCATCACATGATTTACATCAATTATTTCCTCTATTGGTAAGAATGTTTCTTTGTGCACCCCAGACATAGTAAAAACATATAAGCTTGGACTTTCATGCCTCTGGCTGTGTCCAAATAAAGGTTGAGGGGAGTGGGTGGATTTAAAAATGGTGGGTGGGACTCAAATCTGGGGTTCCTGCTCCTTTCCAAGGGGATTCTAGTTTTCAGAGATGTGGGTAGCAAGCCCACACCTACAGTACCAACTTTGCCACCCTCATTGTAGGAGTTTGGCATCTGCCATAGCCCCTCATAATTTTGTGAATTAAACCAGATTCTCCATGACTCCCGGTCATTGAACCTCAAAGGAATCGTGAACCACTGTCTAGGTTCACAAACCTTTTGAAATGGCCTTACCCATGCCCCCCCACCAGGCCATCTCCATGCCGACTCAGGTAGACCCATCCAATCCTAAGTGGCCTTCATAATCTCCATGTCAACTCATGCCTCTTCTCCCAAACAAAATCTGATCCTTAGTCTTCAGGTCTTTGTTTAGTGATCATTTTACTGTTCTATAGGACTTGTGTAAGGATTTCTGGAGCCCTTGCAACCAGCCACAAAGGTATTTCTGCTGAACTTCTTCACTTGCGAGTGAGTTTAATTCTCATCATTTAAAGTCATAGGGTCATATAGCATGGAAACAGACCCTTCTCTCCAAATAGTTCCACGCTGACCATGTTCCCAAACTAAAGGGGTCCCACTTGCCTACATTTGGCACAAATTCCTCCAAACCTTTCCTCTTCACGTACTTATCCAAATGTCTTTTAAATATTGTAACTGTACCCACATCCCCCACTTCCTCTGGCAGTTCATTCAACACACAAACTACCGTCTGTGAAAAAAATTGCCCCTCATGTTCTTTTTAAAACTTTCTCCTCTCACCTTAAAAATATGTCCCCTGTTCTGAACTCCTTCCACCCTAGGGAAAAGACTCTTGCTATTCACCTTATTTATGCCCCTCATGATTTTATAAATTTCTATAAGGTCACTCCTCAACTTCCTAAGCTCTGGTGCAAGAAGTCCCAGTCTATCCAGCCTATCCTTATAACTCAAACCCTTCATTCCTGGCAACATCCTGATCAATCTTTTCTGAACCCTCTCCAAATTAATAATATCCTTCTTAAAGCAGGGCTACCAGAACTGCACACTGCACTTCAGAAGAGGCCTTACCAATGTCCTGTGCAATCTCAACATGACATCCCGACTCCTATACTTATAGATCTGAGCAATGAAGGCAAGTGTGCTAAACGCCTTCTTAACAACCCTGTCTACCTGTGATGCAAATGTCAAACAATTATGTACTTGAAACCCTAGGTCTCTCTGTTCTACAACACCACCCAAGACCCTACCATTAATTGTATATGTCCTGTCCTTGTTTGTTTTACCAAAATGCAATACCTCGCATTTATCCAAATTAAATTCCATCTGCCACTCCTCATCCTATTGACTCAATTAATCAAGATCTCTTTGTAATCTTAGATATCCTTCTTCACTGTCCACTGTATCACCATCAAATTTTTAACAGTGGTTACAGCACCAAGCAGCAGAGTAGGGTGTACTTATTGCTTGTAATCACCACCATTGCTATATCCTGGATGGGATAGTATTACTCTCCAACTGCTACTAGTTGCATTATGTTACCACAGGCAACAATCCAATGCTTGGGGAATCATTTTAATTGAATCAGCCAAACAAGAGACTGACTGGATTGGATTAAATTAGCTATCCGTTTTCAACCCCACCTCATTTTACGTTCTGTTGAATTTAGATTATGCTTGAATTACCCCTTACCGTATCTACCAGATTTTCTGCATACTCCATATATAAAACATCAATTAAAACACAGTAGTCAGTTTAAAATATAGCATTACCGAAGGTTTCAGCATTTTTTGAATGTGTTATTTTTGGTACTATTTTGGCATTATTAAGGTGAGGGATGTTATAGGAACATGTAACTTTTCTTCACACATCATTTCTCATCAAGCCGAAGGAGTCACATTTCAAGTTTGAATCCATTTATTTGTCTTTATCAACAGAGCTGGATGTTGTATGTTAAGATTTAGTCACCAATAAGGTAACAGAGTTTGAACAGCCATATTTAAATCTACAGACCCGCAAATACTCAACAAGTACAAACTAGCATGTGGAAATATGAATACAAATTAGACTAAATTTTTGAGATTCTAAAGAAGGGTCACTGGACTTAAAACGTTAACTGTTTTCTCTTCACAGGCACTGCCAGATGTGTTGAGTTTCCACAGCAACTTCAGTTTTTATTTGGTTCAGATCTGCAGCATCTGTAGTTCTTTGTTTTATATCACAAAGACTTTGTGGATTTGTTATCAGAACTTGAGTCTTTATATGGTCTGCACTAAGATGCAGAGGGCTGGTTTGATGCAGTAAAGTTCTGAGGAAGGGTCAGCAGTCCTGAAATGTTAACTCTGCTTTTTTCCTTCACAGATGCTGCCAGACCTGCTGAGCTTTTCCAGCAACTTTGTTTTTGATCCTGTTTTCAAATAAACCTGTTGGACTATAATCTGGTGTTGTGTGATATCTGACCTTGTCTTCATTTAAAAATACATTAATTTGGTCCAGGAAAATGGTATCTATAAGCAAGGGGATACTTCGTAAATTAACCTTGTTGTGACCAATGAAGAAGGAGAGCCAATTCATTCCTCCGGGTTTCCGTTAACTTCGGGAGCCTTGTAAGGAACAAAAATAACTTGCGGAATCTCACCCAGGATCTGATCATAACAATACCTTCCACCATATTGTGTAGCATTATGATTTGCCAAATGGGGTGGATTTTGAACAGATCTAGCACCTTAAAACATGGTTTCAATGAGGTGTTGTGGACCATCAGCAGAACAACTGTATTCAACCACAGTCTGCGCCTTCAGAGACCAATATATCCCCCACTCTACAATCAACCTAGGGGAGCAAGCCTGGTTCAGTGAAGAGTGCAGGAGATCATGCCAGGAGCAGCGTCAGGCATATCTAAAAATGAGGAGTCAATCTGGTGAAGCTGTAACATGCAAAATACCATAAACAGCAAGTGAGAGGTGGATCAGATCTAAGCTCTGAAGTTTAGTTGCATCCAGATGTGAATGGTGGGCAACTAAACAACTAACAGAGAGTGGAGTCTCTCCAAATATCCCAAATATCCCAATCTGCAATGATGGGGAAGCCTAGCATCTCAGTGCAAAAAGACAAGGCTGAAGCATCTGTAACTGTCTTCAGCTGGAAGTAGCAAATGCTTGATCCATCCCAATCTTCTTCTGAGTTTCCAACATCACAGATGCCAGTCTTTAACCAATTTGATTTGCTCCAAGCAATGTCAAGAAATGGCTAAAGGCACTGAATATTGCAAAGCTATGGGTTGTGACAGCATTCCAGCAATAATACTGAAGACTTGTGCTCCAGAACAATCTGTGTCTCTAGACAAATTGTTCCAGTACAGATACAACACTGGTGTTGAACTGGTAATGTGATAAATTGCCACGTTATGTCTTATCCACAAAAAGCAGAACAAATCCAACCTGGCCAATCACCTCACCATTAGTCTTGTCCCCTTCAGTAATAAAGGAGTGACAGGGGTCGTTGACAATGCTATCAAGTGTCACTTGCTCAGTATTAATCCGATCATTAACAGTCAGTTTGGGTTTTGCCAGGCCCTTCAGCTCCTTATTTCATTATAGCCATGTTCCAAACATGGACAAAAAAGCTGAACTGCAGAGGTGAGAGTGACAGCCGTTGATCTCAAGGCCACAATTTATTGAGTGGAGTCATGGACCACTAGTAAAACTGGAATCAATGGGAATTGGGAGAAAACTTTCCATTAATTAGAGTTATACTTAGCACAAAGGAAGATTGTTGGGGTTGTTGGAGGTCAATCATCTCAGCTCCTGGACATCACTGCAGGAGTTCGTCAGTATTCTGTCCTAGGGCCACTGTCTTCAGCTGCTCCATCAATTGCCTTCCTTCCATCATAAAGCCAGAATCAGGATGTTTGCTGTTATTTCACAATGATCAGTAATATTTGGACATTTCCAGATACCAAAGCATCCCACGTCCACATGCAATAAGACCTGGATAACATTCAGGCTGACAAGTAGCATTTGCGCCACAAGTCAAATGTCAGGCAATGATAATCTCCAACAAGAGAGAAACTAACCTTCTCCCCTTGACAATCATTTGTATTAACGTTGGTGAATCACCTATATTCAACATTCTGGGTTTACTATTGACCAGAAACTAAGATGGATAAGACATAGAAACACTGTGACTAGGAGTGCAGGTCAGAGGCTAGGAATCCCGCAGTGAGTAAATCACTTCCTGATTCCACAAAGCCTGTCAGTCACCTACAATGCACAATAAGAATATGACAGAATACCTCCACTTGGCCGGATGTAAGCAGCTCCAACAAGGTTTAAGAAGGTCAGCACCATTCAAGACAAAGCAGCCTACTTGCTTAACATGCCACCTACCACTGACATGCAGTGACAGCAGAGTGTATCAAGTACAAGATGCCCTGAAAAGACACATAATGGGTCCACCAACAAGACAAAAGCACCTTCAAAATCCGTGATTTCTGGATGGACCTGCACAGACAAAGCATTAAATGCACAAGAGCACCACCCACTTGCAAGTTCCCCTCTAAGCCACGCACTATCCTAATTTGGAATTAAATCACCATATCACCATTCTTTCATTGTCAGTGGCTTCAAATCCAGGAAATCCCTTCCTAACAGCACTGTTGATGAACCTACCCACTTGGGTTGCAGTGGTTCAAGAAGGCAATTCACACTAACTTCTCTAAATGAATTGGATGAGAATTTAAGAGGCATGGTTAGTATGTTTACAGATGACACCCAAATTGGTGGCATAGTGGATCATGAAGAAGGTTATCTAAGATTACAAAAAGCTCTTGATCAATTGGGCCAATGAGCTGAGGACTGGCAGATGGAGTTTAATTGGATTATTGCGAGGTATTGCATTTTGGTAGAATGCACAAGAGCAGGACATATACAATTAACGGTAGGGCCCTGGGTAGTTTTGTAGAACAGAAAGACCTAGGGGTTCAGGTACATAGTACTTTGAAAGTTGCGGCACATATCAACAGGGTGGTTAAGAATCATTTAGCTTGCTTTCATTGTTCAGACCATTGAGTTGAGATGTCGTGTTGACATTGTACAGGACATTGGTGAGGCCTCTTCTGGAGGACTATGTACAGTTCTGGTCACTCTGCTATAGGAAGGATATTATTAAATTGGAGAGGGTTCAGAAAAGATTTACCAGGATGTTGCTGGGACTGGAGGGTTTGAGTTATAAGGATAGGCTGGATAGTCTGGGATTTTTTTCACTGTGAGGCAGGAGGTTGAAGGATTAATTATATTATAGAGGTTTATTAAATCATGAAGGGCACAGATAAGATGAATAGCAAAGGTCTTTTCCCTAGGATGAGTCAGTTCAAAACTAGAGGGCATATTTATAAGGTGAGAGGAGAAAGATTTAAAAGGGACCTGAGGGACTTTTTCCCACAGAAGGTGATTCATATGTGGAATGAACTGCTAGAAGAAATGACAGATGCAGGTACAGTAACAACATTTAAAAAACATTTGGATAGGTACAAATATAGGAAAGGTTTAGAGGGATTTGGGCCAAATGCAGGCTATTGGGATTAGTTTCAGTTTGGGAAACTTGGTTGGCATGGATGAGTTGGACTGAAAGGTCTGTTTCCATGTTGTATAATTCTATGAATCTATAGGATTTAGAGATCCCACAAATGAATTTTAAAAGAAGTTCTGATGACGATCATTAACTTGAAATGTTAACACCGTATCTCTCTCCTTGGATGCAGCCAGGCTGCTTGAGTGTTTCCAGAATGTTTTGTTTGCTTTGTGATTATGGTACTGATTTCACTATTTGTCTGCTTGCTATTTCCATGTGTAAGTGTGTTGCAGCATCTACATGTGAGCCAGATAATTTTCAGGCTATTTTTTACAGGCAGGGTCAACGTCCTTTGATAATTGAGATTGAAAGCCCTCATTAACACTGAGCTATTTAGCACGGGCGCACACATGCACAGAACCTTTGCCACGTTGCTTTCACTGATACCATCTCACTTTCTATTGAAAGCATGGCTTCAACATTCCTTTGCCAATCACGGAATCATTTTGCCATAAGAATAAAACAAGAGGAAACTAAAGTATGTGTTTGTTTTTCCAAGGGATCCTTTGACCTTCACAGTATATCAGGACATTCCTTTTTCCAAACGAAACACCTTTTATCTAGAAAACAAACACCTGGCATTAGACGTTTCTTTATCAAGAGCATCTCAAGGATAGGAGAGTAATTTATTAGTAATTATTACTAAACACATTTGAAAACATGTTTATATGTCAAGAATGTTTATATTGACAGCCTAATTCTTTGTGTATTTCTTTATAAATTGGGCTACGGTTGATTACTGATTTTTAAAAACCCGAACATAACCAGTAAATTGCTTTTCGCTCCTGACTGATTTTGGTTTTAGTTTCAAACCTTGTTCTATCTGCTGCTAAAAATTAATTGTGATATTGAGCACTTGAACCTGCTAAATACCCTTCGTTTTACAGAGAATATGAGATAGTTTTACATCTAGATATTATTCAGTTTCTGCTGACAATCACCATACCTCACTGCATATATATCCAGTTGCTGCCAAATAGTTCTATTCACCCGCCACAAAAACTGATCCAGACTGCATTGGTAAAATGTTTGATGGTGGTTGCATGTTCACACTAGAATTTCTATTGCTTCTGAGAATTCCACACTTAACTTTTCCTACGAGACCGTCTTTAAGTCAATAGAAAGAAATTACAGAAAAGGGAAATGTGGCAGAATAATTGAATAATATAGAAAGAGACTTGAATAAGACAGCACTTGAAAGGAACTGTCATAGTAAAGGCTGTTTTATACAAACGGTTACTCTGAGGGCCTTGTCAGGAGCCTTTTGGTACTTCTCATACCAATGATTGTTCAGAAAAGGATGTGAATCAGTAGATCAATTTTAACTCATTGTAAATAGGTGGCCCTTAAATAAATTAAAATGTTATTGATAGCAGCCATCTATTCCAAAAGACAATAGTATTGTGCCATGGTGATCAATTGTTTGTTGGCATAGGAGCTCCATTTGGCAAGGCAGTGATTACTCCGATGCATTTGCAACAGAGGAAGACAGTGGACTGAGAAGGAGATTGATTCACTGGGCTCTGTTCTCTCTGGCTTTTCTTCTTGGCTAGCTGAAGGCACTCAAATTGCAAAAGCTATGGGTTGTGACAATATTCCAGCAATAGTACTGAAGACTTGCGTTCCAGAAATGTTAATTCTGTGTCCCTCTCCTCGAATGCAGCCAGACTGCTTGAGTGTTTCCAGAATGTTTTGTTTGTATGTGATTATGGTACTGAGTTCACTATTTGCCTGCTTGTTATTTCCATGTGTAAGTGTGTTGCAGCATTTACATGTGTGCCAGATAATTTTCAGACTATATTTGACAAGAGGGTTGTCATCCTTTGATAATTAAGATTGAAATTCCTCATTGACACTGAGCTATTTAACACAGGGGTACACCTGCATGTTTTTGTTCCCCTCTTCCAAGGCCTTTCATTAGTCAGCTTCCAAAAGTCATGGCCATTAAAGATTGTCTTTCAATTGTTGCCGTCAATGTCCACCATCATTATATATTGCCTGCACATATCCATGTAGCAGAGGTAATGATACTCAGAAGATCTGAAAAGTGGCTAGTTCACCATGCCAAGGTCTTTAGCTTCATCCCACCAGATCCTGAGTGAGATTCCCAAAGCTATTGCAGACACAAATGGATATTCCAAATCATATAGCATCTGAGTGAGGCAGGATGAACTGGCTCCCTTACTTTATTCACTCACCCCATCCATTGGTCATAACAAGGTTAGTTAAAAAAGGATCCGACCCTTGCTGGTGCCTTTCTCCCAGACCGAATGAATTTACGTATTAAGAGGTTTCAATTTAACCAGTCTTCCTTGAGTTAACACAATAGTAAGTTCATCAGTTTAAAAAATGCAAAAAGAAATATTAATGCAACATACACATCACAGATATAGAAAAAGAAATGAGTCCAAAAGGAGCTAAATGTTAGAAGATGTATGGGATCAGTTTGTTTGGGTTATTTTTATGAAATTAGGTAATGGAATGTTGCCTGAAATCTTTTTGTCTTGCTTCCTTCTGACTGACCCGTTGGCCACTTGGCTTCGTGCGTGCAGAATGAGAGCGTCCTTTTGCTGTAATACATGGATGACTAGTGAATGGTTCCTTGACTGTGACTTTCACAGCATACTAATGTTCAAACATAGGCTAATGCACATGGATACCTTAGTTAACAAACACAACTTCTCCTACTAGCATGTGCAGAGCAGGGTTGTGGTCACTTTTAAACTATTGTTATATATTCCTACAAGACCAAGAGACAAAAATGTCCGCAAGAGGTGGCTTTCTGCTGTGAGGAGATAATTAGTCAGGTCCGTTTATCTTGTCTTCTTGGAATATCTCTCTCTGTTTGATATTTCCCTGACACTTTAAAGGTGCAGCATTCCATGGTTCCTACACAGGACTTTGCCAGAAAGTACTGAATATACATCCACAGGCTGTAGTGATCTTAATTTAAGAAAACACATTTTGGAATTAAAAGTTTAAAAATGTCCATACCTTTTCAGGGTTCTGATCCATCATCCTGACATGGTGTCAGTCTGCCATCCATTTGATCTGAGCCAGTCCACATGTCATAAGTTTAGCAATAAGTATATGCTGATGGAATTTGCACACTTCAGGACCTCTGAGTTAGTGATGTTGTCCTGGAAAAAGAAGCCAAGGATATGTCAGAGCCAATAAAGGTAGAAGCTAAACTTTTGAGCCTTTTCTCCTACCTAGAATATGTTGTCCTCCACTGTAGGGAAATGCACTGAGGATGCAGATTTGGTAGGCTTGTAATTTGGCACTCTCAGTCAGTTTGCAGTTGTTTCATACTCTCCTCTAGAGCTTGGGTCTAACAGTTGCAACTTTTGCAAAGCATGAGTAAACATTAAGTCTCAAATTTCTAGATGTTGTGGAGCTCAGAGATATGAAGCTATCAACAGCTTTCATTGTCGATGCTGATAGATGGCAATATGGCAGATCTTGGGCCATTGGATTTGTCTTTCTGCTGTGATGGTAAAACCAAACTCTTTACAAGCATAATAGAGTTTGTTCATGTGCTATTGAAGATATTTTGTATGGAATAGTAGTGCAGCATCATCACTATTGAGCAATTTCACTCAGGAGGATTCTGTGCAACATTGTTTTGAATCACAGTTGAGCAAAGTTAAACATAATTCCACTAAGGCCAGCACATAAGTAAACATCCCTTTGAGATGACCCATAGGAATATGACAGTAGTGAAAAGAAAAATATGCCAAAGAGTGTCAGTGTCAGAAAACAATGCTGTTTGATCCCAGAGATAGTAAGAACTACTGATGCTGGAGTCTGAGATAACACAGTGTGGAGCTGGAGGAACACAGCAGGCCAGGCAGCATCAGAGGAGCAGGAAAGCTGACATTTAAGGGTCCTGACCCGAAGCGTCAGCTTTCCAAATGTCAGCTTTCCTGCTCCTGTGATGCTGCCTGGCCAGCTGTTTTGATCCCAATGTGGATCTTAAAAAGTTCCAGAGAACCGCTCCCCTCCCCGCACCCCCAACCCTGCCCGCACCACATGTGACCTTACCCATTATATTGTGGTTGCAAGAGGAGATCACAGTGAGCAACTTTGGCAGGCAGCCAATATTCTCCAGCTGTCTGCTCATCACATGATCAAATGCCTTAGTAAGATTGATGAAGACAATGCACTGTGGGTTCCTTTGTGCACAGCATTTCTCTCGCAGCCACTGGGCTGAGGAGATCATGTCATTGTAGATATTTCAGCTCTGATCCCACTCGGAGATTTGGGATAAATGCATTCAGCCATAATTGACAGTCAGTCATAAGCAACATGGGCAAATAGTTTTCCCACAATACTTGACAGGGAAATGATGCTGCTTGGCCTGCTGTGTTCATCCAGCCCCATGCCTTGTTATCAGGGAAATGACTCAATCATTTTTACAATTGCCACTGTCATCCTTGTTCTTATACATCATCTTTGTATCATGCATAGCCAGGGACATTGATATTTCCTCCCAACCAATTCAGAGAACTGAATACAAATCTTTCAAATTCCAGTTTCCCATGTTTGATGAGTTCACACATCTCACGTCATTCCCTGGGGCTTTAACCAAATAATTAAAGCATTGGCTGTGGTAAGCTCCTCTACTGGAGGTCCAATATCCAACTCTGCCAAATCTGGCACAATTTCAATTATATTTTGGAACTTTCAAGATGACAGTGTTCCCCCAAGGGTACTAGTAAATGTTTTGATCATGTCCCAAATTGTTTACTGCAATCACTGGTGACATCCCCTGCCTTTGTTTTCAATAGAACCTTCCTCTTTCGTGCTACATCTATTGCCCTTCTGATCTCTTTGTATGTCTTCCTAGCATTCTCTGAATTGAACGATATCTGGATATTCTGGAAAAGTTCTAACAAATACTTATGGGCACTTCAAGATGACCTCAATGCATTCAGAGTTTTCTCACGAGGAGTTCTGTTGTCCTTTATGAGATCACACAGTTTGAAATCCCATCCCAGTGATGTTAGCTTCAAACAACTGCATTTTTCTATTCTCACTCACCATATGTTAAGAGTGTAGTATTGTAAATGGTATTTCAAAGTATGTTCCATTTTGTTTCCACATGGGAATGCCAGAGATGACCTGTTTAATTAAATTGAAGAACTGTTGGTTTCTATCTGTGTAATCAATACAGCTGATGTTGATGCATCAGAGAGTGTGTTGTAGAGTACAAGCTATGCACCAGAATATTATGCAGAGGAAGATGATTAACAGAGAATATTTAAAAGTAGGTGGTGTATCAGGGTTCTTACAGAATGTTTTACACAAACACTTGATATCATAGAATCATAGAATTGCTACAGTGTGAAAGGAGGCCATTTGGCCCATCAAGTTCACATCGAACCTCCAAAGAGTATCCCACTCAGACCCATCCCCTTGTCTTACCCCGTAACCCTGCATTTCCCATGGCTAATCAACCTAGCCTGTACATCCCTGGACACTACAGGGCAATTTAGCTTGATCAATCCATCCTAACCTGCACAGCTTTGGACTGTGGAAAGAAACTGGAGCACCCAGAGCAAACCCACACAGACACGGGGAGAATGTGCAAACTCCACACAGACAGTCACTCGAGGGTGGAATCAAACCTGGGTTCCTGGTGCTGTGAAGCAACAGTGCTAACCACTGAGCCACCCAAAATGTTAAATTATTATAAAAAGAAATGGAATATGAGATTGCATTACCATAAAGAATGTGGATAGTGATAGAAAATTCTAATGTGCAATCTTTTTGAGACAAATATAATCACAGTTGATATCAAATAATTCAATGTCGTCTGCTAACAGTCTTATTTTCTGTATAAGTTTACTTAGTTTAATTCCTCTTGGAATTCTATACTTTATCTAAATCACTGCTTTCAAATCTTCTCATATAAAATGAATACTTGTGAAATCTTCAACCAGTGAAAGCATAAGTTTTTTCAGTTACTGAAGTTGTAGTTGTTAGAAAGACTTGTGTTGCTCTGACTACAGTAGTATCACCTTAGTGTGAGGTAGAAACTATCTTTGGATCTTGTTTACAATAAGCACAGATACAAGAAATAAAACTCAATACATTATGGACATTATTATGCTCTTGCAATTTGCTTTGCATCAAAATGAGAAATGATAGTGCTGGGCTAGTGGAATGTATTTATCTGTGCATATAATGTAGATTGCAGTCTTTCTGTTCAGTTTCAGATCAGACTTCAAGGAGACATTGTACTGTAACTTGAGGGGAAAAGAAATCCATGGATTGTCTCAAGTTTTCTGAACCAGGTGCAGTAGTAAAAGATATCTCAAATGTTTCCATCCTGCCCATTCACTTTCACTTGTGATAGAAGAACTCATCAAAATTAAAAGGTTAAGCAAAGTAATTTTCACAAGCACATATAAGCAATATATGCAACCATTTGACACACATAGAAGGATCTTTCTCTTAGATGAATTTAACCATTGCATTATATATGATGGAAAAATACCTAGGACCTGTACTTGCAACTCTTCTGTCTCTTTAGCCTCAACTGGACTTTCCATAATTATAGGCAAAGCTATAACTTTCACTCCAGCTAAATACCTCCCCTGAAGCAAATAAATTCCAACCACAAGTAATTTCTTAACTACCACTAATCCAGACAACAAGTCACACCCCAATCAGACTTTATACAATGGAACTGGGATAAACTCTCCACCTAGTCCAATTACCAACATTTTGGCTTTCATTGAACTCTCTGTTGGGAACATTAAATCCTTCTCCATCGTAAGAGCTTGAGTAGCCCCAGTATCTCTTCATATTGTTATGGGCCTGGATTCAACATTTGAAGAAAAGGGGCTTACCTTCTCTTTAGACATAAATCCTCCATACCTCTCTTACCCTATATACTTCCTCTGAATTCACACCAGTGTCTACATCCACTCTCATAGTTGCAATTAAACAACAATGAACAGGAATGGAAAAAAGCTACTCATCAAATTACAACCTAAACAAAAATACCAAAGAACTGCAGATGCTGGAAATCAGAACCAAAATCAGAAATTGCTGGAAAAACTCGGCAGGTCTGGCACCTTCTGTGGAGAGAAAGCCCATTGTTCCCAAAGTTATCACATAATTTAAAGATTTTATAAAACCTGAAGCCTGAAGAAAGCAAATTTATTTTCCCTCACCAATTCCAGCTGTTGCCATTAATCAGTAAGTCAGAGATTTTATAAGTGGGAAGCCTGTGCCTCAGGCAAGCAAATGAAAGCACCTGGAGAGGAGAGGTAGACTACCAAAGTAATTC
This sequence comes from Ginglymostoma cirratum, assembly GCA_024137785.1. Classification (NCBI taxonomy): domain Eukaryota; kingdom Metazoa; phylum Chordata; class Chondrichthyes; order Orectolobiformes; family Ginglymostomatidae; genus Ginglymostoma; species Ginglymostoma cirratum. Next base: position 629,152 of record JAHRHZ010000278.1, on the reverse strand, counting down.
CTGCCAAGCTGAAGGATCACCTCAACAAACATTCAACAGCTTTCCCAGGTTTTTCCTCCACTCATAGCACCAATGTTTTTATATGTCTGTCTATGTGTGTGTGTGTGTGTGTGTACGTGTGAGTGTGTGTGTGTGTACGTATGAGTGTGTGTGTGTACGTGTGAGTGTGTGTGTATACATGTGAGTGTATGTACATGTGAGTGTGTGTCTGTGTGTGTGTACATGTGTGTGTACATGTGAGTGTGTGTGAGAGCGTGTGTGTGTATGTGTGTGTACATGTTTTGTATTCATTCACTAGGATGTTAGCTTTGCTGGCTAGGCCAGCACTCATTGCCCAGAGGGCAGCTGTGAGTCAACCACATTGCTCTGGGTCTCCCGTTACACGTAGGCCATGCGAGGTCAGGGGAGCAGATTTCCTTCTCTGAAGGACATTCGTGAACCAGATGGATTTTTTATGACATAGGTCATCAGTAGATTCTTAATCCCAGAATTTTTTAATTAAATTGAAATTCCACCATCTGCCATGGCATGGTTTGAACCCGGATCCCCGGAATATTCGCTGAGTTTCTGGATTAATAATCTAGCCATGATACCTTCAGGCCATTGCCTTCCCCAAAAGTTGTATAAGGGAGTTCTATAAGGGAGTTCAGGTTTTAACTGGTAGAGTTATATGTCCACAGTTTGTAATTGTTTAGCTAGAATCTATTTTTTATATGTATTTATCTATTTATTATAATAATTCTTTTTAAGTCCTTGCTTTCTATTAACCTGGGCACAAAAGTTGGATAAATTGTAGGACGCTGTGTGCTTTTATAATATCTTTAGTTTTTGTGATGATTCCAGGAATAGCAAGGCTGGATTTCTGGCATGTTGTCCCAGTGAGATATAATAAGGATAAACTATCAATATGTTTTTATTTTGCAACATTTAAACTAAAATTGGCACAAAACATTGTCCACTTGGTAAAGGGTTACAACTCACGTCTCATGTTTGTAACTGTGTTGTGTAGCAGCTCACAAAATCTTCCAGCAGCATGGGGTAGTCCCAAAGGATAAAAGCAAAATACTGATGATGCTGAAAATCCAAAACTAACACAAAAGTGCCAGAGAAACTCAGCAGGTCTGAAAGCTTCTGTAGAGAAGGAAACAGAGTTAATGTTTTGAAGCCAATGTGACTCTTCTTCAGAACTGAACAGTGACGGAAAATGAGTTCTTAAAATACTTTTGACAGAGGCCCAGTGAAAAAGACAAAGGACTTGTTACTGGTGGAAAAGGACAAAAAGCAATGTAAAATGGGTGTAAATTAAGGTTAAAAGGAAGAGAATGGGTCCTCTCTATGAAGACCAAAGTAGACAAGAAACATATTCCTGCTCCTATGATGCTGCTTGACCTGCTGTGTTCATCCATGCTTGTTATCTAAGAAACAACCAAGACAAGGCTGAGGAGAGGAAGGCAGAGAGAATGTAAGAAAAATGGAGAACAAACATGATGCAGTTTCTGAAGTTATTGACTTCAATATTGAGACTTCGAGGCAGTAAAGTGCCTAAGTGGAAAATGAGATGTTGTTCTTCGCGCTTGCATTGTGCATCACTGGAACATTGCAGCAATCCCAGGACAAAAATGTTAGCACAAGAGCAAAATGGTTTGGTGAAATAGCAAACAACTGAGTGGTCAGGGATTGTTCCTAAAGATATAGCAGATGTGTTTCACAAAGCAGTCACCTAGTTTGCTTTTGGTTGCACCAATGTAAAGGAGACTGCATTATGAACAGTGAATGCAGTACACTAGACTGAAAGAAGCCTCCTCTTAGCAGGTGTCTTTGGGGCCTTGGTCAGTGAGGAGCAAGGAGATGAATGGCAAGTGTAAAATGGCACTGTCCCACAATTGCATGGGGAAGTGCCATTTTACACCTCTTTTTCTCTTTCTCCAGCATTAACAGCTGGCCCTCTGCCTCCATCAAAACTATTTTATAAAAGCCATTTTCAGGTCTGAAGAAGTCATACCAGACTCAAAACGTTAACTCTGCCTCACTCCACAGATGTTGCCTGAGTTCCTCCAGCATTTTCTGTGTGAGTGTCTTTCTTTTATCATTTCAAATCTTTATCGTCCAGTTAATCATGTGCTATAGGAGCTGAGCTGCGCACTGTCCAAGAATCAATGCTGCTAACTATTGTGTAATTAACAATTGAATGAAATGCAAACCATGTTGTATTGTAAAGGTTATTTCCAGTTTGTCAGGTGCCTAAAACACTAACAATGTTGTCATGTCTAACTTTTTTGCTACAGGCCATCCTTCCAGTTCACAGTCTAATGTTATTTTGTCAATAAACTGAATGTGCTAACCTTGAAGTCATGACGTCAAATGCACCTTCAGCAATTAGGTAGTGAGTGTTGTGCTGACAGAAGATTCTGAAGAAGGTGTCACTGGAGTGAGTGACACACACAGAATGATGAGCCTTGTCGTAATATTCAGCGAGACCTCTAACTGAAAAAAGTCACTATCTTTAAATTCTTAGATGCTTTGTCGGCAGCTGTTCCATATTAGTTCTGCATTTACCTTTAATATCCATGACCATAATAAGCAGCAATGACCTGAAAATAATCCGCAGAAAGCTTTCTGAACCTAGTCTGTACTCGTGTTGGGTTTCAGTGTGTAAGGAAGTGTATCGAGATACAATTGGCATCCAAAATTGATTTATTCTTTTAAATTAAGAGGGAAAAAAACATTGTGTTCCGACTTCAAGCAGAATGGTCTGGCAAAATGTAATCAGGATATAGTACCATACATTGGATGATCCATAGCTGTAATCCATACTGGCTAACTGGATCTGGTTTCATTTTTCAAAAAAAGGGCAAGAGTGGAGGGCTACCAGTGTTCACTCAGCCAGGGCCAATGAGTTAACCAATTCGGAAATTAAACTCTGTATATTGAAGAAATCCTAGTTGCCAGGGTATGTTGTGCATTGCTAGAAAAATATGCTCGATACGTATTGATGCCACAACAGTGTGTTTCACTGGGAAGTTTGATGTTCCCTACTTATCACCATTGGAATGAAAAGCGAATTGACCACTTAAAAAGTAAATATCTGTGAATCAAAATCTAGGAATTCTTTGTTATCTGAGTGCATTATATTCATTCCTATAACTGAATTGTTTCAAATGTGTGCTTTTATTATTTCGTTCTGAGATTATACTCACCAGTTTCCAGCCTGGCACCTCCAGTCACCTTCTATGTAAAGTAATATTTGACTGAGATTAATTCTGCAAGTGACGCAATTGTTTGAAAAAATCACCACAAAAGCATTTGCATTTCAAACACCATACTTCAGAACTTAAAGATATGCTGCCTTAAAAAACAAAACTGCATTCTTTTTTTACAATCAACACAACCAGCCATTGGGTGAACTGCATTGCACATGTCACAGGATATATGAAAGCGATGTAACTGCACTGAGAGAGTCTGGACAACCCGGAGGGAGCCCTATCATTGTAAAAAAAACCCAACAGCTGCAGAATAACCTACATCCATGGCCTTTTCCACAAGACAATAAAATTCAGATCAGGTGAAGACCAGTGTGTAACAGAGGTTTTCCTGACTGACTTTTCCTCTCTGAGTTTAAATGTTCCAGTACAACAAATGGCTCCATCAAGTGGTCAAGATCAAGTGGCACAAAAGATTAGCACGTGAATGTTCAACTTTGAGACAAAGCCTGAAATCCTTATCATACAACCGATGAAAAGGCTACATGTCATTCATTTGCCTTTAACTTAATTAAGATAGCAGCTGAATCTTACTTTTTCTCACTAAGTGCCAGTTGTTTTGGGATTTTGTGAGAGTTTCTCGTTGTAAGGCCTAGTGTGTCTTTTTCTCGTGTCTTACCAACCTCACTTCTATAACTACCGACCTGAATCCTCATATTCAACCTCATCCCCATCTTATGACGCACTGTTCATGGAACTTCACAACACTGCTGGGATATCTTGGAATTGTTATCTTTAAAAGGCTGTTGTGTAACTGGACGAGCACTGTTAGTCTAGAGCTGCCCTGCACTGTGCATGATATTTGCCCTGGACGCGGCTACAAAGGGAAATTTGGTGCCCTGCTTTGCAAGTATGGACCTGGAGGTCCTGCTGAATTGACTGGGGTACAGACGGGTGTTCTCTTCCTCTGGTACCAACAGAGGAGGACACGACACCAGACCACGCCAACCTGATCTGAAGTTGCTACCTTGGTCAATACAGTTTTGAGAACCTGGAGGAAGGCACAGCAATGTAGGAAGAAGCTCAATGACCTTCTTCTCTCTGCCAGGGTAAGTTCCAGTACCTTCTCTCTGATATCTCACATTCACTCTATACCTGGTCCTGTACCCATCTCCCACCAAGGCTCATACTCTACCATTGCCTGCATCATATTCCCTTATTCACGGTCATGCAGCCATCATCACTAACTCTGTATACGCACTGTGCTATCTTCTCACTCACTCGGGACAAACCCCCTCCTGCTCCGAAAGTAAAACCAGTACGATTCACTTTATCACCCTTAATACCTTCCTCTCTGACTCCGGGAAGTAAAATAAATAGGGCAGAAAGAATTACGACAGATGGCATTCAAATCCTCATTTCTAATGTGTAAAACATCCAATTCTGACTGACCCAAGCAGCTTACTATGTCCATGTCCTTGGACTGGTATTGTAGGCTGCCCTTGAATTTACGTGTATTAAACAGCATAGCAATACAGCAGTAACATGATTAGAGACAAAAAAAAATGCAGATGTTGGAATCCAATGTAGACAAACAGGAGGCTGAAGGACACAGCAGGCCAGATAGCATCTGGAGGAAAGGAGCAGTCAACACTTAATGTATTACCCTTCTTCAGGACTGGATGTGGGGGTAGGGAGAGCTGCAGATAAAGAGAAGGGGGGAAGAGGGGTGGAGGCAGAATGATGGTAATTGGTGGACACTGTTAGATGGTATGACCTGGTTGTACACCCTGTGTCTGGGCAACCTACAGCCCGGAGAACTCAATGTTGAAAAAAATTCAAATAACCTTCCCACCCATCCCCGGCTCCCTTTCCAGCCCCATCTCCTCCCTTCCATTCCACCTTCTGACCCTCCCTTCTAGCTACCAACTGGATTCATCTCTCCGAACGACCAACCAGTCGTACCTAATGCCCGTGTCCACCCATCACCACCAATCCGCCTCCACCCTTACCCCCACTTTATCTGCAGCTCCCCCTCCCTCACATCCAGTCCTGTAAGTGGATCAAAGATGTGCCATGAGGGTTGTTTGAGGCTGGTACATGTCAGATGCCATTGACTGTGGATGTGAGGTATATGTGACCAGTGCCCATGGAGCATGCCCTGAAGATACTGGTGCCCAGTATCCCACAAGAACTCCTTTGCAGCAAACAGTGAGCTGAAGTTGCCAGGTACTTGCTCTAACTTCCATGCTGAGAACTCGCGATTGTGAACTTGTTCACTTTGTTTGATAAAATAGGAAGCTGAATATTCGCTTCACCATTTGGCAGATGCATAGAAGGTGCATCAAGTTGTTCCTGATGTCAAGGTAAGCTTTGCTGGACCTCTTGTGTAATTCTGCCACAAATCTGACCATAGCCTTTATCATTCAATCCCATATAAGATTCTGCACGCAGCATCCAACATTTTCAATATTGTCAAATCTTTGGACTACATTTCTCACTTTCTCCTTCCTTTCTGTCTTGTCACTTGTTTGGACCTCACAGTGTAACTACAGATGAATGAGCTCATAGAGCACCTCTTGATTCGAAACAGAAACAGAAATATCATCTTCTTTAAGGCATACAATTCCCCTCCCTGTCCACTAAGAAAACATTAGGCATTGCCCCTTGGCTCTGGTCTGCACAACTTTTGGCTCTCAACTGCCTGTTTCATTTCTTAGTGACCAGAATTGGACTCAGTATCCTGTATCCAAGTAATCATTCTCTCCTCAACTTACATTCTACTGTGTTGCTTATTGTAGTGCAATAAAGCATTGACTTTGTTCGTAGCTTCATTGTATCGATAAGACATGTTTAGCATTGAGACTGCTAAAATTCCAAAGGTCTTCCTTAACTTTCTGTTTACTAATTTCAACACATTCAGTAATAAGTGTGTATTTCTCACACACATCTCTTGTCCCTCTTTGTTTAACGTCCTCTGCGAATTGGATTATTTTGTGCTGAGTCTCTAAGTTTAATGCATTCACTCATCCATCTTTGTAATTGAAGAGAGTATAATGAAACCAGATTGAATAAAAATGTTTGTAACAACTCAGTTATATGGTGAAATGCACTCACAGTCTGGAGAAACGTGAATAGCTCTTGGGCACATTCCTCTACAGCTGTTTACAAGCAAATCAAACTAGTGTTGCTCAAAACTGACTTATTCCATAGAAAAGAGCTCACTAGGACAGGAATGCAGTCCTTGTGCACTGTGGCTATCAGATAACAATGCCACGGGGTTTCAGACACTGCCCCTTTCCATGAATAACTTGAAAATCTTGACCTTGACATCTTTACAAATGCAGTGCAAAATTGACTGCAAAAAGTAAGGCTTGTGATTAGTTTGTGTTCTGCCTTCAAGCCATCAGTTTGTGTACATGGGAGCTTATAATTATTAATTACAAGGTTCTGCAATGTTGCTAACATATAACTGACGACGCTTGACTTCGAAAAACATGCTGACCACAGGTTATGTAGATGTATTTCCTAAGTAGGTGGTTTGGCAGCACAGTGGCAGTGCCCCTGCCTCTAAGCTAAAAGCTCTGGGTTCAAATCCCACTCACAGAGAGCACACTATTTCTAGGCCCCTTATTCTCTCTCCCTGACAGCCACCATCTTTAACCCACTCCTCACATTCTTCAAAATTAGGAGCAGAGATCCAAACATTTTTCTTGAGAGCATTGTATTTTTTTGGTTTTTCACGGGGGTTCATTTTTCATTCTGCCTAACTCATCTATTGAGTATTCAGTCACATAGTAACAACACCTTCTGTATCTGTGTTAATATATGAGGTATCTGGAGCCACACAGAAGCAGAATTCGAAGAATACGTCAACATCACCAATAATTATCAACCCTCTATTAAATGTAAAGCTATGACATATAATGAGAAGATTAATTTTGTAAACCCACAATTGACACACGTGACCAGCCATCATTTTTCAACAAGAGTTTTTTTTTCAAAGTAATTGATGCAAGAAATGATGGAGGTGGGTAGAATAGTAAAATTTAAAAGATATTTGGACAGGTACATTGGTAGGAAAGGTTTAGAGGGATATGGACCAAATGCAAGAAAATGGAACTAGTTCAGTTTAGGAAAGCTGGACAGCATGGGCGCATTGTGCTGAAGGGCCTATTTCTGTATTCTATGACTCTATGATTCTATGACTGTGACACTTCAACACACAAGAAATCATTACTCTAAACCCATTTCCACAAACTGACGATGTCACAGCTAATAAGTTTCCATCAAAAATGCACACAAAGCTGGAAAATTTTAACCAGACAATTACTATCTTTTTCACTGCATCTCAGATATAAATGTAATAATTGACACAGTGTTCATTGCAGAATCATTGATTTCATTCTCCATCCTTCCACCACCATTTAGTAGCTCCTGAACATGTATAGGCTTAAGGTTGAGATTCCACATTCATTTGCAAAGAAATTAATTCCTCATTTCCAGCTTCCTGGTTCCTAGTTAGCCAAATATTCCTTTGTTAATGAATTTAAAACTCCTTACTCTCTTTTAGAGCTTGTCTGTCCTCGCACCCTTACATTGCAGCCTCCCGTCCTCTCCCCAGCCTCTTTTCCAGCCTCCCACTCTGTCCTGCTCCCTTTGCAATGTCCCTAACCCATCCAGCTTCCCTACCTCTCTTACAGCCTTCCTCCCTCTCCCTCTCCCCAGCCCTGTAGTACCCATCTTTCCTCACACCACTTGCATCGTCTCTCTTTCTCCTTGCAGTCTCTCACTCAGTCTCCCCTTTGCAACTTCCTCTCTCACAAACCTGACATGCTCCTCCTTTAAGATAACAAGGTGTAGAGCGAGATGAACAGAGCAGGCCAAGCAGCATCAGAGGAGCCGGAAAGCTGACGTTTCAGTCCTCTTCAGAAAAACTCAATCTCAATCAAAGAAAAACTTCCTACTATCTCATGCTCCTCCTTTACCCACCTTGGAGTCTATCTATCCTCCCTCCCTTGCAGCCTTTCTCTCTTCGCCTCAAACCCCTGCAGCCTCCCCTGTCCTGGCACCCTCCAGCCTCCTTTCCTCATCCCTTCCTCTCAACTCTTGCAGATTGCCCCTGTCTCTTCTCCAGCACAGTTGACCTGTTCTCCCACCCTCTGATTCTCTCCTTCTCTACAGGCAATGACTGTTTCTCCTGCCTCAATTCTCAGCACCATGCCCTCTCCCACTAACAAGTATCTTAGAATCTCCACAACATAGAAGCAGCGCCCCCCCTCCATTTGGCCCATCAAGTCCACACAGACACTCCAAAGAGCATCCCACCCAGACCCTTCCTGTAACTCTGCATTTCCCATGGCTAATCCATGGACACAATGGGCAATTTAGCACAGCCAATCCACTTAAACTACACATCTTTGAACTGTAGCAGGAAACCCAGAGCAGTGGGAAGAAACTCACACAAACATGGGGAGAATGTGCAAAATCCACATAGACAATCACCCAAGGCTGGAATCAAATCCAGGTCCCTGGCGCTATGAGGCAGCAGTGCTAACCACTGTGCCACCCTCTCAGGCAATGAATGTTTCTCTCGTCTCCTTGTACCTGCTTGGAGCTGCTCCCACAATCACAGACTTGGTCTATCCTATATTCATTGCTAAAATAGTCAGACATGAGCCTATCCACAGAAAGCAAAGCGGAGAACCAGCCTATGATTACAGGAGCAGCTGCTCAGAGATTCTGTCCATTCAATTTACATCACCTCATGACTGAACTTTCTGGGGCTTTTGGGGGTGAATTTGCCCTCCTCTACTATGTGTTTTTTGTGCTGATCCATGGCCAATGAGCACTACATCTCACTCTGCCACACCCTCACCCTTACCACCCCACATTCCCTGATAATTAGCACCATGTACACCTCCCCTCTCCCTTCCAGGCAATGGAAAGAAACTGAAGCCTCTACCATCATTCTCCATAATTTCAGGTTACAATGTGCATGCAAAGGTGTATGTGGCCAATGAAACTCAGACTCCAGGGAGGCTAGTTGGCCCAGTGTGGACCAGATTGGTGCCAGCAGTATGGATTTCAATCCCTTTTCCAGTTGAGGTGGATTTGGGATCTGCTCTCCTGTCTTGTCTGTGGCCATGGGTTGGATCTGCCTTTGGGTACAGCTCTCAAGAAGGTGACAACCTAAGGATTTTTCAGATCCTTCAGCCACTCTGGAGTTTGCATGAACCTATTCCTGCTTCTGAAGCATGCAGTGTAATTGGTTTTGCCAGATGAACAGTCAGCTGCAGACATGCAAGGCATGGATGTGATGCCAACTGAGGTTGACTAGTCTATATATTTACTATTTGGGGTCAAACAGTAGCGGTGAAACTGGCTTTTAATCCCTCTCCTTGTGTATTTCAAAGGGGAAAACACAACATACGTCTGCAGTTTGGGACATAATCCACACATAACCCAGCAAGGGGCCACCAGCCGCTCATTATTTTTGTAGTCACAGGAGATCACAGTCCAATCTGTTTGACTTGCCTCTTCCCTCTATGAAGGTTTATTGCTTGAAGTCCTCCTTTTGCATCTTTAGGCATGACATTACCTGAGTCTCTCTCTCTCTTTCTCTCTCTTTCCAGACAGCCACTTAATTTACATCCAAATTTACAGCCACTTTTGGCTGTATCAGCGTCTTTTTGAAAATGTATTTTAGTATGACAAGTTAAATACAAGTTATAGCACTGGGGGCCTCTGACCTATGGTCATGATACCATCACATTGATCTTATGCCTGGGCATTGCGTGACTGTGAGTTTGGCAAGGCCATTCTGTGCTGGTTGGTACAGACACAAATGAAAACAACTCAACATTTGGTGAACTCAGTAAACATAATCCAGCCCTTGTCACTGCAAAATGTCCCCTTACCCAGCTGGAAATGTCACTGCCAAAGTGCAAATTACTACCAATATTGCTTGCATAACTTGTAATATGCAAATAAAATTCTGGCAGCCAGCTTGGTTAAAGTGAATATATATACAGCAAGCAATACTAAGCTGACAGAGGGTAGTCCTGTTGGTGTGATCATTGTTAGTGGAAATACAGTAAGTTACACAAAAAGAGATTGCTATTAATACAATACTTCAAAGTACTTTAGAAGTTATTTGGGAAATCGGGCAGGCAATTTGCACAGACTAAGATGCTTCAAACAGTCTGGTGGAAATCAGCATAAGTCCACTGAACATTATCAGCATCGCATCAGTCAGGACAGACACAGCAAGCATTGCCACATGACACAGGTCAACATAGATACAATTGATTATTATTAGTTCAATGTTAAGCACATGGATAGCTCTTAGCTGACTACATGTATTTGTAATTGATATTACTAATCCATATTAGTACAAAAACTAGTCCAAAATAATTTATACGCAAACATCAGTTTCTTTTTCTGGATGTTGAAGAGACCTCTTAAGCAGAAGATAGCCTCACAATGATCACTAACTCTGCAATGTGAGTAATGCAAGCCATCTGCAGATGAAGTGCTAGAACTAACGGATTCTGCACAGCAGAATAGAGCCCATCAATTGAGTTATTCATGAAAAACCTCATTAACCCAGAACAACAGCTTTCTCATACAGGTTCGACAGCTGACGCTGACATCATCCCCCACAGAGTGACATTTCATTCACAAATGTCCATGTGTAATACGTGATATCAGAACAGCAGCCAGAGCAGGAACTGCTGAGCATTAGTCAAGCTAGTCAATGATGCCATTCAGGAGACAATCTGTAAAGCTGGAACTGACCACAAAGTAGTGCAAGCTGCCAAGAAAAGGCTTAGTTACTTCCACATTCAGCCAAGGGCCCTCAAAATATATTTTAACCCATAAATCACTCACCAAAATTTTGGTTATGCAAGTAGTGTACAGATTTAGTCAGCAGGCTCATGTGTAAGTATAATCTGAGTTAACAAAACACAATCTCAATAGAACCAACTTTTATATCTAAAACCCTGCAACACAGTGGCTCAGTTGTTGACATTGCTGCCTCATACTGCCAAGGACCCGGGTTCGATTCAAGCTTTGGGTGACTGTGTGGAGTTTGCACACATTCTCCCCACGTCAGCATGGGTTTCCTCCTGTTTTCTCCTACAGTCAAAAAATGTGCAGTTTAGGTGGATTGGCCATGCTTTAAATTGCCCCATTGTGTCCAGGGATGTGCAGGCTAGGTGGATTAGCCATAGGAAATGTAGGGATAGTGTGGGGACTGGGTCTGGGTGGACTGCTCTTCAGAGAGTCAATGTAGACTCGATGGGCTGAATGACCCTTTCCACACTGTAGAGTCTATCCAAAGAACTACTTTGGGCAACTTGAGATTGCAGCATGCTGCTGTGCAGAGGGACCTGGTGTCCTTGTGCATGAATCACAGAAGGTTGATTTGCAGGTGCAGCAGGTAATTAAGAAAGCAAATGGAATATTGTCCTTCATTGCTAGACGGATGGAGTTTAAAAACAGGGAGGTTATGGTGCAGCTGTATAAGGTGCTGGTGAGGCCACACTTGGAGTACTATGTACAGTTTTGGTCTCCTCACTTGGGAGACGATATACTGGCACTGGAGGGGATGCAGAGGAGGTTCATTAGGTTGATTCTGGAGTTGAGAGGGTTGGTTTATGAGGAGAGATTTGTAGACTAGGACTATACTCATTGGCGGAGCAATTTACAGCAGATGCTGGAATCTGTACTGAAAACAAAAATGCTGGAGATCACAATGGATCAGGCACCATCTATGGAGAGACAGCAAGCTAACATTTCAAGTCTAGATGACTCTTCATCATACTCAATGCAATTTAGAAGAATGGGGGGGATCTTATAGAAACCATAAAATTAAGAAGGGAATAGGTAAGATAGAAGCAGGGAGTTTGCTTCCACTGTTGAGTAAAACCAGAACTAGGGGGCATAGCTTCAAAAAAAGGGGGGTCAGATTCAGGACTGAGTTGAGGAGGAATTTCTTCACCCAAAGGGTATGTGAATTTGTGGAACTCCCTGTCTAGTGAAGCTATTGAGGCTGCCTCACTGAATGTTTTTAAGGCAAAGATAGATAGATTTTTGAACAGTAAAGGAATCAAGGGTTATGGTGAGTGGGTGGGTAAGAGGAGCTGAACTAGTGAGAAGATCAGCCATGATCTTAATGAATGGCAGAACAAGCTCATCTAGCTATTTGTGTTTAATAAAGACTGATCTCGTTCACTTATGATAGTATCAATCCCATATTTCTACAAAACTTACCATCCTAGGAACTGACCCACATCCGTCCAAAAATTTCTTATTCACATACTTACCCAAATGTCTTTTAAATGTTTTAACTACACCTGTATCTATCACTTCCTCTGAAAGTTTATTCTACACACTAGCCACTTTCTGTGTAAAAAAGTTACCCATCATGTCTTTTTTAAATATTTCTCCTCTCACCTTAAAAATGTGTCTCCAGTCTTGAAATCCCCCACCCTAGGGAAAAGACACCTACCATTCACCTTATCTATAGCCCTCATGATTTTATAAACTTCTATAAGCTCAGTCCTCAAACTCCTATGCTCAAGTGAAAAAAAAATCCTTGATTGACTCAGATTCTGCAGCAAGCTTGGCTTGTCTCACTGTCAACTGCTGACATTGTTGGTTCAATGATCCTTTCACTTTGAGCATAGCATGAAGTCTGGCATTTAGTTATCAATGAACACACTGCTCATTCTACAATGAGGAACTTAGTTAGTGATTAGACACGTAGACGAAGGGAAATTAATATCCATCGTTACAAAAGAGTGTATTTTTGCGTAAACTTTCATGGGATGTGGATGTCAGTGGGAAGGCCAGCACTTGCTACCCAACGTTTTGCCCTAAAGTTGGGCAGCATGCTAGGCCATATGTAGGTAAAGATAACATTAGTGAACCAGATCAGTTTTTACATCAATAGTAATTATTATGGGGTTCCATGTTTTGGCAAAGTGTCATTTTCATCAAGTTTCATAGAGGGTTTCTTCCTGAGAGGCTGAACAAGCTTTCTCTAGCAATCATACCAAACCTGCCTCAACAACTACTTACCATACCCCTATGCTATTCCTCTTGTCCATTGCTTGCTTGATACTCCCACTCAGTGCCGCCAGAAGTAATTGTCACTGCCAGGATATACCAACATATACAGGAATCTTTGATGCCAGCACCATCTTGGAACACAAGCATGCACCCAGTCAAGCATTGCCAGTCCAATGTTGCTCTTCACTGCCAACATAGTTCCACAGGAGCCACAAACCAATGCTTCTCACAGCACAAATGTGGAATGGCTGACACTTCTTGCACATACCACTGCATGTTCCTCTACCTGGGGCTGTTTAATCACTAGGCCAGGCAACTGGCCAGCTCTTAGCCACGTCCCATCTTAAAAGCCTCTCAAGGTCACCAGCATAGCCCAGCATTTTATCAATGATAAATGTGGGTTCATCACTTACAGGAAGGCTCCAACATTGAACAGAAATCAAACAAATAGAAGCTGCATTTGCCTCTCAGGACACAAATGAAAAACTTGTGAGGTCATTACCAACAATTTTACAGTCAAAGTACAAAGAACAAAGAAAATTACAGCACAGGAACAGGCCCTTTGGCCCTCCAAGCCTGCGCCGATTCCAGATCCTCTATCTGATCTCTATCAATGATTTATCAGTACACCCAGACATCATCTACCAGAACCAGGAGTCAATTAACTCCTGTCTAGTGTGTAGTGCCTGATGCAGATGCAGGTACAGTTACAATGTTTAAAAGACATTTGGATGAGTACATGGATAGAAAAGGTTTAGAGTGATATGGGCCAAATGCAGGCAAATGGAACTAGTTTAGTTTGAGAAACGTGTTTGGCATGGAAGAGTTGGACCAAAGGGTCTGTTTCCATGCTGTATGACTCTGTGGCTCTTAGCAGTGATGTTTCTCCTGCTCTGTGTCCTTATTCGCCTCCCTGGAAGACTGCTCCTGCTGTCCCATTTTCATAACCTACTATCATTCCTTGTTGCCTGCTCCAGTTTGCAGAGCAGAGTATGTTAAGATTTTGTGGCACACTGTGTCCAAAGTGAAGGTCCCACCTGTTCAGTCTAAACAGTGCAATTCATCTCCAGCTGTTCTGATGTCGGTTCCATTCTAACCCTGACCAAAGTAAGGGATGCGTTGTGTCTGTGCTCTGCCTCAGTCAGAGGCTGTATAACAGAGTCCTCAGCCATAGCTGAAGAGGATAGACCTTGTCTCCCAGTAACCATCTGGATCCTCAAACTCAGCAGGAATATGAATTTTCTCAAGGATGAGAGATTTGTGGCAGCAGCCCAGATACTAGGCAAAACTTTTAAGAAGTTCACCTGGTTTGCACATTGATGGAATGGCTTGGCTTGGTTTTCAGGTTGCCCAGTCCACAGCCCCACCCCCAACCCTCCCAGCCAACCCCCTGAACCTCCACATCTCTCTGTACCTAGCACTGCCTGGATAGTTTATCTCTACTGAGCCCCCACATGTTCCTACACACCATCTCAAACTGAGACTTAAACTTTCTTCCTTACCTCCTGAGTCCCATTATAATGGCCTGGTCATGCCCTCCATCATGCTGCACTCCATTAGGGCCATGGTGGTGATGACCACCAACCGCCCCTCATCCCATGGCCATCCATGCACTACCAGCCTTTCCCCTTATATATTGAATGTCCCCTCCCCCCTCACCAGCCTTGTACCAGCTGTATCCCAGGTTGCTGCTTACAATATCCAGCACTGAGACCCCACCTCCTTACTACAATACTCATGACATTCATTCCACTAACTGTGCTCCTCTCATCTTGTTCATCCCAATACTGATTGAATGTGAGGCTTTCTAAACTTCATATCTTGTCCTCCTTAATATTCACCCACCCTCCATGCCCTATTCATACCAATTCATGCCCTCACCACACCCCAATGGCCCCATATATCCTATATGTCACTCATTCCATGACCCCTTATAGCTCCAGTGCCAAATTAATGTTGGCTCATGCCAGCACTTGACAACTCCCAACAGTCACCCTCAAGGGTCTGATACTGCCATGCCAACTTAGTGTTAATGCAAATTAACATTCGTATCCTCTCTACCCCATCCCTTCCCCTCTGCTTTTACAGTGTTCATGCCAAATCACCCAGTACTCACAATGGACAGACCTCAAATGCCATGCTGAGATGAAATACATAAAGTTCGACATAAGGGATCAAAAGGGACAAAGTGGGAACATGTCCCTGAGTTGGCTGACCAGCCATGATCTTATAGAATGGTGGAGCAGGCTTGAAGGGTTGAATGGCCTACTCCTGCTGCTTTTTTCTATGTTTCTAGTTATCTATTGAAAACTTCACTATATAAAAAAAACTCTCATTCATTGAAGCCCATTCAATACATTTAAATCCCTCAAGCACTTAATCTTACGTAAAAACATTTTCATTCATAGCCCTACATCAACGACATTTAATCCCTTAATAATCTCCTGAAGCTGTCCAATAAACTTAATTTACAGCTCCCCCCAACAGTAGTAATGATAGGTTTTGGAAACAAACATGCAATAGTAACACAATGGTAACAACGCTCGCTTCCAAACCCGTGTTTCCCTCTCCCTGGGACCCCCAACTCCAGAAACTCCTTCCAAGATACATTCACCTGACAACTTGGACCTTCTGTTCTTGGTTGTTTCTGACAGCAACCACAACCTTCCCAGGGGCACTGCCAGAAGCAAGAGCTGTCGGTCACGAATTGACTGGAAGCTCTCCCTGGGCCAGCACCCCGCATCAAACCCCTCGCCCTGCCCACTTCTGGGGGCATGAGTTTAGAAAAATACCCCTGTCTGATTGGAAAATTAGCAGACTGGATAAAAGGTCCCTATTGAGCAAGTGAGTGAGACACCCAACAAAAATGGAAGATTGCACCAAGTCTTTCAGATGTTGACAGCAGAATTACAGTGTGCTACAAATCCCGATCGGCAGAATATAATTGTGGTGTGACAGAATCTTCATTAACTCCCCTTTCTGGCTTGGATTTGAAAAATGAGATTGAAATTGACTATGCCTCTGTTATCTTGTCTCCAAGACCGTAGCAACCAGCACTGTCTGGTTATCCCCCTCTGGAGAGCAATGAAAAGAGCTGCTTAACTTCAGTGTCTCCGACCACTGCTTCCAGTTCGATAAACAGCTGGGATGAAGGGTTACTAAAATCAGGAAATTCATCTGTTTTATATTATAGACTACTACTGACAATGAAAGTATTACATTCCCTTACTGACTGCAAGCTAAAAAAATCACATAGCATTACCATAACCCAGTGCTTCATTTACACAGCATTTTATTATTCCAAACAAACTGAAGTTATTATCTGATCTGAAACTGCAAACCCAAAGCAATGGTTCCAAGATTAGCAAAGTGAAGAGTCAATGGCTCTTTCATTGGCTATGTTATGTGTTTATTGAGTAGTCTGTTTTATTACTGGGTCTCCTTTGTACACATCATCTCCACATCTGTTTGATGAGAAGTTAGTTAATACAGTGTCCTGGACCAGACTATAAGGTTTAGGTTCAAGTCCCACATACAACAGAGGTGTGTTATCACATGTTTGACAAGGTTGACATATAAATTGTTTTTAAGGGCTTTTGTGATACAGTGGTAGTGTCCCTCCCTCTGAGCCAAAAGTTCCAGGTTCAAGTCCTACCTATTCTAGAGGGGTGTCATAACACATATGAACTGGTTGATTAAAAATATCTATACTAGACCGTATGGGAGTTGAATAAAAATAACAGGCTGACAAATCCATGACACTGATAAAGCAGAACACATTCTTCTGACTTTATACCATTGGTGTGAGCTTTACCAATACACAAGAGGAATGCTGATACTGCGTTGTCCTTTTATTGCAGAATCAATGGGCAAAATGTAATGCCAAACATCCCTTTCCCTTAAGGAGCCCATTCTTCTTGTTTCCTACCTACTTAGGGAAAGACACCCCCTTGTGCACAGTGTTGAATTTCATATTTAAAAAGTCAAACATTTTGCACAGTGAGATCCATACTCAGTAATGTATTTCCTTGTTCTGGGCCCCACAATGTAAATAAAGCATTCATTCACTCTCACTTTGCTATTCAGAACTGATAAGAATGAAGATACCTGTACAGTGGTTGACAAAGATGAGAAAATAAGGCTTTTATTTAGATGTATGCACACGCACAAAAGGCTGAAATATGGCTTGTTTAAGATTGCTTATCATTAAAACTAGCTGTTTACAGTTCAAAATCACCTGGTTGAAAGAAAAATAATTGAAGTGATTTCCGGCACGTTGCGGTCGATTTGTTTCCTCTCCTCTTTGTGCAGCATTATTGAAGCTGTATTGGAAAGCTGATGCTGCTTGGCCTGCTGTGTTCATCCAGCTCTACACCTTCTTATCTCAGATTCTCCAGCATCTGCAGTTCCTACTATCTCTGGCACAGAGTTCTGACCTTTGACATGTTTTGTTGAAAAAGGAAGGGACTGACATAAAAGGTTTTGACAGCACTCACAGCTCTGGTAATTGTGGGGAGTGGTGGTGAGTGGGGGAGGAAGGTTTATCAATGTATTACATGCAGTGGAGTGTGTGGGGGGAATCAGTTAGCTATACGACCACTGAGTTAGGCCAGTAAAAAGTACTTTATAGTGTTCATGTCATTAGATGGCACAATGATCCCTGTTATTTACTTTTTTGAATAGGCAACATAGTGGTCATGGCTTGAATACCCTTGTCTGGTAGACCACATGTCTGTGAGCATATTCTAGATGATATCTCAAGCACATATCAATCATTCTTGCTCCATTAATAAGTGGCAAAGCACTAGATGATCAGTTCAACCAGTTTGAATGCAACATAATGGCCAAGTCCGCTTGTATACATGGTATGCATATGGTTCAAGTTATAAATTAAATCTTGGCAAAAAATTAAAACAATTCGTGGAAAGACTTGGCAAGACAGCAACCATTGATGCTTAAGTTCTATTCATATTCTTCCTGGGAATCTCCTGTTCTTATTTATTTTCATATAATTTTGTAATATTGGGGGAGCCAACAATTTTTGAAAATCTTATTACTGTATACAGGTGAGCAACAAATCAACTAATTTTTGGCGAAGAGAAAAATAGTTTTCGTATACCTTGTGTATAAGTCAATTTCCAGCTTTGAGCCAAAAAATACCTTATATTAAATCACCCACTCACTTGCTGGTGTCATACTCATCCTGGTACAGACTGACTTGACTGAATCATAGAAAACAGCATTATCGAAGGCAGCCATTCTGGAGACAATCATATTGAACTTGAAATATGAATATCTCTCCACAGATGCTGTCAGACCTCCTCAGTTTCTCCAGCATTTTCTGTTTTTATTTCAGATGTCAAGCATCTGCAGTATTTTGCTTTGATTAAATATGGCTGTTCAGCTTCTCACCTCTGTACAGTCAAACACATACAGTCAAGACTAATTCCTCACTGGTGTATGCTGTATTCCCGCCAACTCTGTTCTCTAATATGGCAACATGGTATAAAAAATACACAGCCTACTACAAAATTAAATGAAATGAAATAATTTTTGGCTATGACAGAAGACCGAGATTTCACAGCATCTCCCAGCAAATCTTGATAACAATCTTATTTAATTTCAAAGATTTATAATCAAACATCAAGATAACAGACATGATTAACCTATATTGGCAATGCGTATAAGATTCGCATTAATTTTGATACCAGCTAACTAATCAGGAGTAAACTTGAAGAGAAATCAGTATTAGTGAAGAGAACTGGCCAGGAAAAGAGTAAAGTTACAATTACGTTGTTGTGCGTGTCAATTCAAGAAAGAAAAGTCCTCAAATAGAAATACCCCACAAAGTAGATAACAAGGTGTAGAGCTGGTTGAACACAGACAGTCAAGCAGCATCATAGGAGCAGGAAAGCTGACGTTTCAGGCTTAGACCCTTCTAGGCCCGAAATGTCAGCTTTCCTGCTCCTCTGATGCTGCTTGGCCTGCTGTGTTCGTCCAGTTCTATACCTTGTTATCTCAGATTCTCCAGCATCTGCAGTTCCTACTATCTCTACCCCACAAAGTAGTTGTCATCCAAATTCATGTTAAAAATGAATGACTGAAGCTGACTTGGAAATATGTCTGAAGAAAGTTTGTAGCTATTGACTGGGAAGATTATGTCATGAAAGACGTCTCATCTGGGATATGTTCAGATTATTTTAATGATGATTCTATTGCTGAACTTGCACTCCTTCAAGTTGAGCACCACTTCGATGAAGCAAGGGGCATGGCAGGGGTGCAGAGCAGGGACTTCAACATCCATGGCCTTTAGTGGCTCACCAGTGCCATCACTGACTGAGCTGGTCAAATCCTAAAGGACATAGCTGCTAAATTAGATCAGTGGCAAGTAATGAAGGAAACAATAAGAGGGAAAAACATACTTTACCTCATACTCTCCAATCTGCCTGCCACAGATACATATGTATCACAGTATCAGTCAGACTGACCCTCGCACAGTCCTTTTGGAGACAAAGTCTTTTCTCAACATTAAGCACGCTTTCCATCATGGTGTGCAGCACTATCGCCGTGTTAAAAGGAATAGATTTCAAACAGATCTAGCAGCTCAAGACTGAGCATCTATGTGGTGCTATGAGCCATGTGCAACAGCAGAATTGTATTCGAACAGAAGCTGCAATCTCGTGGCCCAGCATATCCTCCAAACAACCATTGCCATCAGCCAGGGGATCAACACCTGCTCAATGAAGAATAAAGATGGGCATACCAGGAGTAGCGCCTGGCATATCTAGAAAGGAGTTGTCGATCTGGTGAAGCTGCAATTTGCATGTAAAACTACACAGACAGCGAGTGATAGACAAGGCAAAGTAATTCTAAGGTCTGCAGTCTGACCATATTCAGTCACAAATGGCAATGCACAATTAAACAACACACTAGAGAAGGAGGAGGCTCCACAATTATCCAGAACATCAATGAAAATGGTGGATTCCTCATCTCTAGACTTTTCAGAATGTTTTGGACTGACTCCATTGATTACTGGAGATGATCCTATTCAGGAAGTAGTCTCTTTATAAACACTATAAAGAATTAAGCTTTTGATGCAGCTGAGGCAGTCCACATTTGCCAGCACCGCTGATCCATGCACTATGAACATTTCACAGATGCAAAATATCTGACCTGTTTAGCTGTGCTGGTGCTTACACAGTAGCACAGGTTGTTTGATATGTTGCCTTGCTCAGAGCCATTAACAGACGCAGTAGGCAATCCTTATATGCTGACAAAACTGTAAAGGAATACATGCTGATGCCAGGAAACAGTTTCAGGTGGTGCTTGCATTACAATATACTGTATGTCCCACTTTATATTGCATTGAATTGAATTAGCTTTATTATCACATATGCTCAATGAGTAGAGTGAAAAGTTTATACATCGCCATTTACAGTGCCATCATCGGTACAAAGATAACTAGATACAGCTTCCTTAGTTACAAGATAATAGAGAAATTAAATGTACAGCTTTGCAGAAATAATAGTTCAGAACAACAGACCACCATGGCACCTATCCTCCAGTCCGCACGGGGCCCTAGCTTCACACTGTGCCAGGCTTTACCTTGAGGATCACGAAGCTGGGAGTTCGCTTCAGACTGCCATGCTGGGCTGAGGATGCCACGCTGGAAGGCCGCCCTGGAAGGCTGCTACAATAGGCCAATAGGTCACCATTCTGCGCTGGGAGGCCACTGTGCCAGGCCAGGGACGTCGCTACGCTGGGAGGTTGCTATGCCATGCCTGAAGGCCACTATGTCAGGCCGGTAGGCACCAGAGACTGGGAGTCACTGGAGGCTGAGAATTGTCAGAGGCTGGGAATCATCGGAGCCAGGAGTCATCATCAGAGGTCAGGAGATAAGTAGAAAAAATAACACCAGCAGGGAGAAAAGACAACAAAAGAAGAAGAAGAACAAGACATAATAAAAATGTTTGCCCTCAGCTTGAAGATGACTCTAGTTTCGACCTTTGCTAAACCCCTCATAGCCATCAAACCCAGTAAGACTTCTTCAAAGGGAAGTCAGGATGTGTAATGTCTGGGCCTCCCTTCTCAAAGTGGTCCATGTCTTTTCTTCATGTGACATCTTGTAAGCAAGAAAATGTTGCTTTCAGGTTCTGTTAGTTTAAGGAAGACACATTGTAACAAATGTTAAGCCAACCTGTAGTCTATTCAGTGTATCAGTAAAATGTAGCATCATATTGGATTAAATATTTTTGCTTTGTGAAGCACCTTTAAGGATTAAGGAAAGAATAGCTTCCAATGTTAGATTGCATTTTCTGATTTGTGCCCATTTGCAGTAAATCCATGCATAGTACACATTGAAAGGACTGTAAGGTTTCATGAATATTTAGGAAAAGGCAGTATTAAAAATGTCAGATTGTGATACTTTATGGCATATTGCTACTTGCAGCAAAAGAGATTTTTATGCCAACTTACTCTCACCTTACTTTGGCAGATTCCAGTATGTCTGCCAGCTTGTATATTTGGATTTTGCCCTTTAGGTGTTACTGGTAGCATCCACCATACCAGACATTTCCTTGGAGGTTTTCTGCATCAGTTTGTGGACTGTGCTGTCTTTTGGGACATCTTTCGTTGTCCTCTTTCCTGCATTCTTAGTTGTGAGCATCAGTGGTTATTGTCCACCAGAAAGGGGAGTGGAGGGTGGGGATAGTGTGTGGAACTGTATACAACCAGAGATTAATTTTATCACTGAGACACCTTCCGTTTTGCTGCACAAAAGAGTGCTTCAGTTTAAGTGGCTCCTGGAAATATTCAAAAGTTCCTCAGCCATTGATGTGCATGCTTCATTAAGCCAACTTCCTAGTGGATTGTAAATTTGAATGTAACTGTTGAATTACTTGAATTTTACTAACGCAAGTAGATTACTATGCAAGTACAGTTATGGAAACTATTTACACTGCACCCAGTTACTCAATCATTTGCATCAGAATAGAAATCTCCAGGAGAGTATGTGAAGCTGAACTGTGTGGAACACTTTACAAAACATAGATACATTCTCTACTTGAGATCAGAGATAATAGGTACTGCAGATGCTGGAGAATCCGAGATAACAAGGTGTGGAGCTGGATGAACACAGCAGGCCAAGCAGCATCATAGGAGCAGGAAAGCTTGACGTTTCGGGCCTAGACCCTTCATCAGAAATCAGATTTAATATTTGCCTTGTTTGTCTCTTGTGCGGCAAAAAATCTTCTCTTTCAAACTGTGTAATCTTATGGCTTAGTTCTTATTGTAAATAGCTCAGTTCTGGATTTATTTTTTTGAAAAACAGTTCCTGAACTCTACAGAGATTGAAACACTCTCCAAAAATACTGTCTTGTGCACTTCCAGTATTTCTATTTCAACATCTGAAGTATTTTGCTTTTATGTATGTAATTGACACTTTGCTGAACAATTTTGATTCATGGAAACACTTGTCAGTAAACATTTCAGATTTCTGATGAAGGGTCTAGGCCCGAAACGTCAAGCTTTCCTGCTCCTATGACGCTGCTTGGCCTGCTGTGTTCATCCAGCTCCACACCTCTACACTCTCTACTTGCATGATCCAGTCAACACTGACAGACACTATGTTACTGTAATCTTCACCTGCCAGACATTAGCTGATCTTTAACAAGATTAATTAGTTGTAAAGAAGGGTCACTAGCCCTGAAATGTTAATTCTGATTTCTCCCCACAGATGCTGCCAGACCTGCTGAGTTTTTCCAGCAATTTCTGTTCTTGTTTCTGATTTCCAGCATTTGTAGTTCTTTTGTTTTTTTAATCAGATTAAACCTGACAATGTATAAACATGTGCTCCGTGTGGTAGTCTGATGGAAAACTAAAGCATTTATTGTACTACTATTTCGTTGGAAATATTTTGTGCCCTTAGCTCCTTTGTATTGGCCATGGCGAATTTTAACTCAAAGAATTGTTACATGAAACATGATACACTTCAGTTTGTACTTTGTCTTGATTATTGACACAATTTATGAATCAAGACTGAAGAAAGAAAGACATTTCATCAACTAACATTAGAATGGAAACAGATTCAAGCCAGTGTCAGTCTTACAAGAAACAACCTTTTGTGGGCCAATAATGATCTTCATTAATGCAGCAGATCATGCCACAACAGCAGTAACTGCATTGTGATGTCTTTATTCAGAATGTAATGCCTATCTTCTTTTGTGGAGGGCGTTACAGAAATGAACAGTAAATGAGTTTAAATTCCTGATGGGGTCAGGACTTAGCACATAACCTAAAAGATTTGTGCTACGAATGATAAAAAGACTTAACTTTCAATAGCTGCTTTGAGAGGAGTCTTGTGGGGGCTGTCCTATAACATATTTCCTGCAAATGTTTATTAGGAATATTCGCTGGACAAGAAATTACAATGAATAACCCTATAGGTACTGCAATGACTCATCCAATAACTGACGCATCAGGTCTGAGGCACTGAGGCACACAGACCAGATGAAAATTGAACAGTTTTGTTCAGAAGGGCATTTGCAGTGATACAATTAGCTAACTGTGGAGAAAAAGAATTGACTGATATTTTCTCAACTAATTCATGGTGATTCTTTGGGGGAAATGATTATGGGTTTCAATATACACAAGGATAGAGATTGGCACAAATTTGGCAACTATATCCTCCCCAACTCCCCAAGTCAAAATGACTGTGGGCAAGTGGAGTAGCAAGGAAGAAAAACCAGGCCTATACCTAGAGGATAGTCTTCAATCAATCCAATATGTAATTATTTACCCAGCAATTGATTAAAATATTGACCTTGCTACCAGAAAGACGGTTGAGATGAATACCCTAGAGGCATTTAAGAAAAAGCTTGAAATGCATACATAATTTGTTGCACATGTATCTGAAAGAGTTAGTACTGAGGTATGTGATAAGCACCACTCACCATGAGGATGTCAAATGGACTTGGGGGAAGAAAAGCTTAAGATCTGAAAGGAGTGAGACCAAACAGCAGACCCTTCTCAAACTCCCTGTAACAATGTCTATCATATCCCATTGTGAAATTTATATCCAATAAATTAAAAGTCTAACAATAATATTTAAACTATTGTCAATTGTCATAAAAACTCATCTCGGTCATTAAAGCCCTGTAAGGAAGAAAATCTGATATCCATACCCGGTCTCACTTATATGTAATTGCAGACCCACAATGTGGTTGGCCCTTATATGCCCTCTGATATGGCCTAGTATTCTGTTCAGTCATAACAAATCTCTAAAAAAATCTAAACAAAGGAATGAAATTCAACAGATGACTTGGTGTTAACTTAGGCACTAGCAATGATGGCAAACTCAGTTATGTCAACCCTGTCCAGTTCTCCAAACTAACATCGGGGAATGTGCCAAAATTGAGAGAGCTGTCCCATAGATGAATCAAGCAACAGAGTGAAATGGCCATACTGACAGAATCATACCTTGCAGTGTCCTAGACACAATCATCATTATCCTCGGGTTTGTCCTGACCCACTGAAAGGGCCTGCCCAGCAGAGATATTAGCATAATGGTCTATAGTTGGAAGGGAGCTGCCCTGGGAGTCCTCAACATTGACTCCAGATTCCATGAAATCTCATGGCATCAGATCAAACATAGGAAAGGAAACATCCTGCTGGTAGTCATGTACAGATCAATCAACTCAAGACTGGGCGTCCATAAGGCTGTAGTGACCATTAGCAGCAACAGAATTATAATTAAATAGAGTCTGTAACCTCATGGCCCACATTCTATCATTGCCATTAAGTCACACATTCTTGCTTCAATGGAAAGTGCAGGAAGGGATGCTGGGAACAGCTCCAAGCTTACCCAAAAATGAGCAGTTGACATGGTGATGTTACATAAGAGGATGCTAAAAACCCTACATCTGTTGGTGGGAAAAGGGCAACCAGGGAAATGTACCCAGGAATAAGAACATAAGAACATAAGAACAAGGAGCAGGAGTAGGTCATCTGTCACCTCGAGCCTGCCCCGCCATTTAATAAGATCATGGCTGATCTTTGAGACTCAGCTCCACTTACCCGCCCATTCACCATAACCCTTAATTCCTTTACTGTTCAAAAATTTATCTAGCCTTGCCTTAAAAACATTCAGTGAGGTAGCTTCAACCGCTTCACTGGGCAGGGAATTCCACAGATTCACAACCCTTTGGGTGAAGAAGTTCCTCCTGACCTCAGTCCTACATCTGCTTCCCTTTATTTTGAGGTGATGCCCACTAGTCCTAGTTTCACCTGCTAGCGGAAACGACCTCCCTGCCTCCACTTTATCTATTCCCTTCATAATCTTATATGTTTCTATAAGATCTCCCCTCATTCTTCTGAATTCCAGTGAGTATAATCCCAGTCTACTCAGTCTCTCCTCATAATCCAACCATCTCAACTCTGGAATCAACCAAGTGGATCTCCTCTGCACCCCCTCCAGTGTGAGTATATCTCTTCTCAAGTAAGGAGACCAAAACTGCACACAGTACTCCAGGTGTGGCCTCACCAGGACCCTATACAGCTGCAGCATGGCCTCCCTGTTTTTAAACTCCATCCCACGAGCAATGGCAGACAAAATTCTATTTGTCTTTTTAATCACCTGCTGCACCTGTAATCCCACCTTCAGCGATTCGTGCACCAGGACATCCAAGTCCCATTGCACAGCAGTGTGCTGCAATTTTTTACCATTTAAAACATAGTCCATTTTGCTGTTATTCCTACCAAAATGGATGACCTCACACTTATCAACATTGTACCCCATCTGCCAGACCTTTGCCCACTCACTTAGACTATCTATATCCCCCTGCAGACTTCCAGTGTCTTCTGCACACTTTGCTCTACCACTCACCTTAGTGTCATCTGCAAATTTTGACACACCACACTTAGTCCCCAACTCCAAATCATCTATGTAAATTGTAAACAATTGAAGTCCCAACACTGATCCCTGAGGCGCACCACTAGCCACTGACCGCCAACCAGACAAACACCCATTTACCCCGACTCTTTGCTTTCTACTGGTCAACCAATCCTCTTTCCATGCCAACACATTACCTGTAATACCATGCAACTTTATCTTATGTAGCAGCCTTTGGTGTGGCACCTTGTCAAATGCCTTCTGGAAATCCAGATACACCGCATCCACAGGTTCCCCATTGTCCACCATGCAAGTAATGTCCTCAAAGAATTCCACCAAATTAGTTAAACAAGACCTACCCTTCATGAACCCATGCTGGGTGTTTCCAATGGGACAATTTATATTCTGATGTCTTGCTATTTCTTTCTTAATGATAGATTCAAGCATTTTCCCCACTACCGAAGTTAAGCTAACTGGCCTATAGTTACCTGCTTTTTGTCCACTTCCTTTCTTAAACAGTGGCATCACATTGGCTGTTTTCCAATCTGCGGGAACCACCCCAGAGTCCAGTGAATTTTGGTAAATAATTACTAGTGCATTTGCTATTTCCCCCATCACATCTTTTAGTACCTTGGGATGCATTTCATCAGGGCCAGGAGACTTTTCTACTTTTAGCCCCATTAGCTTGCCCAGAACTGTCTCCTTAGTGATGATAGTTTCTAGGTCCTCACGTGCTATAACCTTCTTGCTATTAGTTTTCGGCATGTTATTTGTGTATTCCACTGTGAAGACCGACACAAAATAACTGTTTAATGTCTCAGCTATTTCCTCATTCCCAGTTATTAAATTGGCCTTCTTATTTTACGATTTACATATTTATAGAAACTTTTGCTGCCTGTTTTTATATTCTGTGCTAGTTTACTCTCATAATCTATCTTACTTTTCTTTATAACTTTTTTTTGTGGCTTTCTGTTGGCCTTTAAAGATTTCCCTGTCTACTAGTTTCCCACTGCTCTTTGCTCTTTTGTATGTGTTTTTTTTCAATCTGATACTTTCCTTTATTTCCTTAGACATCCATGGCTGGCTCTCTCTTTTCCTACAGTTCTTCCTTATCACTGGAATATACTTCTGCTGAGCGCTGTGAAAAATTGTTTTGAAAGTCCTCCACTGTTCCTCAATTGACCCTCCATAAAGTTTTTGCTCCCATTCTACCTTAGCTAACTCCTTCCTCATTCCTTCATCGTCTCCTTTGTTTAAGCACAGGACATAGGTACTGGACTTAACCTTCTCACGCTCCATCTGTATTTTAAATTCGACCATACTGTGATCACTCCTTCCGAGAGGATCCCTAACTGTGAGATCATTAATTATTCCTGTCTCATTACACAGGACTAGATCTAGGAAAGCTTGCTCCCTCATAGGTTCCATTACATATTGTTCAAGGAAATTATCACGGATGCATTCTATGAACCCCTCCTCAAGGCTGCCATGACCGACTTGGTTTGACCAATCGATATGTAGATTAAAATCCCCCATGATAATTGAGTTGAAGTTTCCTTGTCACCTGCTAACCTGCTGGTTTGCCTTACATTAATTGTTATTCTCCCTCTATGCTCACTTCTCCCTTCCCCCCTACTTACTAGTTTAAAGTCCTATTAACCACCCTATTTACCCTTTTTGCCAGAACACTGGACCCGGACCTGTTCAGGTGGAGTCCATTTCAGCGGTATAGATCCCTCCTGTCCCAGATCTGGTGCCAGTGCCCCATGAAATGGAAACCCTCTGGAAGTCTACGTTCAGCAATGTGAGGTAGCTTACTGGGAGGGTGAAGCAATCCTTATAAAGATTGGAAATGTTAATGCTCTTCAATCTGAAAGTTGCCACTGCAGTTGGCATGTGATGCCTTGCCTCATGGGATTGGCATTGTCCTGTCACATATCCTGCAGAATGGAGAGGAAAGGCCCATTGCATTCACATCGAGATCACTAACAAAGATGGAGGAGAAGTATGCCCAAGTACAAAAGGAAGGATTGGGCGTGGTATTCGATGTTAAGAAGTTTACCCATTTCCTTTGCAGCAGGTGCTTCATGCCACTGATAGACCACAACCTGCCAACCCTCATTTTCCAAAAAGGGGGATTCTGTTAATGGTGGCAGCACACTGGCTCTGTCAGCTTACCAATATGAAATCAGATACCAACAGTTGGAGAAGCATGACAATACAGATACGCTGTCAAGGCTGTTATTACTGGGGAATAAAGATGTTCCCAACTGGAACCTGAAAATTATGTATTTTTCCCAGGATGACAAGTGCTGGTGTCAATGAATCAGGTGTGGAATTCTACTCAAAACAACCTGGTTTTGAGCTGAGTGGTGGATGTGGTCTTGAGGGAGGATCAGTCATGGAAACCACCCAGAATTACTTAGCTCTTACTTGTCCAGAAGGTGGGAACTGTCTGTATCAGATGGGTGTTTAATGTGGGGAATGAGAGCTGTTATCCCTCCCCCATTAAGGGGAAAGTTGCTGGAACAAAGGCACCAAGGCCCCCGGTGTGGTGCAAATGTAGGAGATGGCCAGGAGCTATGCTTGGTGCTGAACATAGACTTCCAGATGAAAGGGAAAATGTGATCATGTGAATCGTGCAGATCAGTAAGGAGGGCACTGACATTGTCACCTCTCACCCATGGGAATGGCCTCAATCACCATGGCAGCAGATTCACATTGATTACGCAGGACTGGTAGAAGGATGGTGTTACTAGTGATCAATCCAATTGGCCCGAGGTGGAAGTCAGGAAGGCAGTATCAGCAGAAGCAATGATAGACTGACTGGATAAAATATCTGCCAGGTTCAGGAACCCTTAACAAGTCATGTCTGATAATGGTGCACAGTTTGTGGTGCAAGAGTTTGAGGAGTACCTGGAAAATCGCAGAGTCAGACATGTGAGATCGGCTCCATCGTCACCCTATGACAAACAACCAGGTGGAGAGATCTGTACAAACCTTGAGGTGGGCCTTAAAGGCTTCACGAGGGGAGGGGCCGCTAAGATGGTGACTCAACAAGTTCCTTAGTGCATACAGAAACACACCACACACAGCAATTCAGTGCATGCTGGTGTCCTTAATGTTCAACCACCAGCTGAGAACCATGTTTGATTTACTGTGGCAGAAGAGACCAGAAAGGTGGTACAGCGAAATCAAGGAGGATAGATGGCCAGAAGGGTGGGAACCTTAAGGCTGAGAATATTCCAAAGAGGAGAGTTTGTGTTGGCCTGGAATTGTATATCTGGGGATAAATGGATCCCAGTGGTGGTGGTGGCTTAAACAGACCTTTGTCATTTACGGTGCTGATTCGGGATGAACTAGTCTGGAGGAGACACGTGGACCAGCTACTCATTTAACCTCACTGACGGATGGGACCAGTGATGTTGACTAAGTCACGTGTCTCTGAGCCACAGTTAGCTATACCCAGGGAGGAGACAACAGCAGCATCGTAGAGCAACAAAAGTCAGTCAGAGATGGATCTGTCTGTGGAACAACAGGAGCTTCCTGAAGCCTGCAAGACTGCACTAGAAAAGGTTCCTGAGCTAAGGAGATGGTCTTCAAGGAATCACCAGCCTCCAAGAGACTGATCATGTCACTGTATACTATGGAAGGGTTGTTTTCTTTTTCTATGTGTTTTTTGTGTATATTCGTGACAGTGTATATGTGTTGGCTACAATGCTTGGATAATAATTACAATTGTTGAATATATGTTTATTAATGGAAGTTTCAAAATAAAGGGGGAGGGGTGTTATGTATGTAGTTGATTGTGCTGCCCCCTTTAAGAGAACTGGTCAAGTGACCCAGAGGGGCGGAATTTGGGTCTAGTCTGAGACCATCTGTGGAGGATTGTCAATAAAGTGTTCCTGTTCAGATTTACCATTTGTTTACCTGGTACACAACTCCTGGTTCCAAAGGAAACAGTAACAGTAACTCCAAGGCTCAACCATCTTCTGATGCTTCACCAATAACTTACCCTCTGTCATAACGTCAGAAGTGGGATGTTCCTCTGCCATTGACCCACCCAGTCCCCCTCCACCGACACTGTCATTCGCTTGGCGGAATTGGTCCTCATTCTCAACAATTTCTCCTTTGATTCCTCCCACTTCCTACAAACCAAAGGGGAGGCCATGGGCACACGCATGGACCTGAGCTATGCCTGCCTCTTTGTAGGAGTCGTGAAACATTCACTCTTCCACAGCTACACCAGCACCATCCCTCACCTCTTCCTCCGCTGTATTGATGACTGTAACAGTGCTGCCTCGTGCTCCTGTGAGGAACTCGAACATTTCATCAACTTCGCCAACACCTTTCACCATACCCTCAAATTCACCTGGAGTATTTCTGACACCTCCCTCTCCTTCATGGACCTCTCTGTCTCCATCTCCGATTCACCAATGACATCCATTTCAAACCTACTGACTCCCACAATTACCTCAACTGCACCTCCTCTCACCCATCCTTCTGTAACAATGCGATCCCATACTCACAATTCCTCCGCCTCCGCCGCTTCTGCTCCCAGGATGAGGCATTCTACTTTAGGACATCCCAGATATCCTCCTACTTTAGAGATTGTAGTTTTCCCTCCTCTGTTATTAAGGAAGTTCTCAACTGCATCTCCCCCATTTCCTGCCCGTCTGCCCTCAAACCCTGCTACCCACAATCAGACCCCACCACCAAAAAGATATTTCCCTCCCAACCCCTGTCCGCTTTCTGCAGGGACCGTTCACTCTACGACTCCCTTGTCAGCTCCACACTCCCCACCAACCCCTCCACCATACTCGGCACCTTTCCCTACAATTGCAGAAGGAGCTACACCTGCCCCTACACCTTCCCCCTCACTTCCGTCCAAGGCCCCAAACAATCCTTCCAAATCTGGCAGAGATTCACCTGCACTTCATCCAACCTCATCTATTGTATCTGTTGTTCCTGGTGTGGTCTCCTCTATATTGCTGAGACCAAACGCAGACTCGGGAGTCAGTTTGCACAGCATCTCCATTCTGCACGCACCAACCAACCTGACCTTCCGATTGCCATCCATTTTAACTCCCCCCTCCCACTCCCCTGGTGACATGTCTGTCCTTGTCCTCCTCCATTGTCAGAGTGAGGCCAAACATAAACTGGAGGAACAACACCTGATATTTCGCCTTGGGAGCTTACAGTCCAATGGCCTGAATATTAACTTCACCAGCTTCAAAATCTCTCCTCCCCCAACCTGTCCATCTTCCTACTCACCTATCCGCTCTGCCCTTCCAACCGAGCAACCACAATAACTCCCTACCTGCATCCACCTATCTCCATCTCACCTACCCTCCTCCCAGTCCCATCACCCCTCCTTTTATTTATGTCTGGGCTCCCCTCCACTCCCCTCCCCAGACCTGATGAAGGGTTTTGGTCTGAAACATTGACTTCCCTGCTCCTCAGGTGCTGTCTGACCCAATGTGTTTTTCCAGCTCTACATTTATTGACTCTAGGGTCATAGCTATGGTGATGATGACAAGACTATTTCTGTACTTGAGTGCAGTGTTTACTCAAGTTCACCCAGGTCAGGACACGGTTTTGGAATTAGAATCAATAGATCTTAGATACTCAAACTCAAATTCACATCTTGGACGTGCAGTAATAACTGGATCACCAACAAATGGAATGATCAATTGGTCAATAGTTTCTGTGAAACCAGTGTAATCTGCACAGTTTCACTCTGCCTCACCCACTTTCATTGTTCTCTATCAGAGCGGTTGCTGCGAGTGCTGTAATTTAGGGAGAGTGAAAGATAGACAGCAAGGGCAGAATTAAAATAAGCAAAGAGTAGCCACAAAAACCTGTAATCTGATGTACTTGGTAATGAATGAGGAGGTGTGTGTTACTTATTCTCGTGGGAAAACAAACTCAACTCAGCCTTTCCCTGAGCACACACACACATTTCATTCATTAATACCAACACAAACAAGAGGCAACAGGAGCACACACACAAACCAACAAGCTGAGACACAGAAAGGTATTGTACTGACACACTTTTCATTTATGTTATGTCTCCCACATGTACTAATGTTGATTAAATACCACAGCATTGGAGGCCAGAGATTCCCACCAGAGCTTCCCACCAGAGCTGAGCTTCAAATCACTCGCCATTGCATTGTGTCTATTAATTTGCCATGTGAGTTGGTAACTTATACTTTAAGGCAGAAGCATTCTGTTCTTAGTGGCAATGGTGGTTTGGTTGCATAGCAGGAGAGCTAGTTGTGGTTGATTGATATACATTATTAGAAAATCTTGCCTTGGAATTGCAGAATGTCCCAAATACAAACCTACTGAGTCTTTCACTGCTGCTTTTCCTTTCGACATGTAAGTATTTGTTCAGCCTTGCAATACTGCTTCAATAACCTGCTGAATGAAATGGCGGAGTGACTATTGAGTTATTGATCAGTGTTCTCCCTGGCACTTTATAAGGAGCCAATTATATATAGGTAGAGTAAGGAAGCCACCTTGTGCCTTGAGTTGCCTTTAGTCTTCTCGCAAGATGTGACCCAATTCAAACTTTCTAATAAACTGTAAGCTCCTCAGCAATTTCTTGGAAATGGTCTTTCTGTGGAAATATATGTTCCTGGATTGGGCAGTGTCTGCTGCATCAATAGACATGTCTAAATCAGCAATTTGTTTCAAATGAACAGACTATTCCACAGACAATCCTGGTGAAAACAAAACTAGCAGGAGTTAGAAAAGGCAATGCCTCATACAAAGAAACCAAATAAAGTTGTGCATCTTTATTCATTTCCAGTGGTTGTGCACCTACAGACATTGCCCTCTAACTTCTAATTGCATGCTGCAATGGCATTTTGCTCATGTGAGGGATACACCAAAACATAGAACATAGAACATAGAACAATACAGCGCAGAACAGGCCCTTCGGCCCTCGATGTTGCGCCGACCTGTGAACTAATCTAAGCCCATCCCCCTACACTATCCCATCATCATCCATATGCTTATCCAAGGACTGTTTAAATGCCCCTAATGTGGCTGAGTTAACTACATTGTCAGGCAGGGCATTCCACGCCCTTACCACTCTCTGAGTAAAGAAGCTGCCTCTGACATCTGTCTTAAATCTATCACCCCTCAATTTGCAGCTATGCCCCCTCGTACTAGCCGATGTCATCATCCTAGGAAAAAGACTCTCACTGTCCACCCTATCTAATCCTCTGATCATTTTATAGGTCTCTATTAAATCCCCTCTTAGCCTTCTTCTCTCCAATGAGAACAGACCCAAGTCCCTCAGCCTTTCCTCATAAGACCTTCGCTCCAGATCAGGCAACATCCTGGTAAATCTCCTCTGCAGCTTTTCCAATGCTTCCACATCCTTCCTGTAATGGGGCAACCAGAACCGTACGCAATATTCAAAGTAAGGCCGCACTAGAGTTTTGTACAGTTGCAGCATGACATCACGGCTCCGGAACTCAATCCCTCTACCAATGAAACCGAACACACCGTATGCCTTCTTAACAGCACTATCAACCTGGGTGGCAACTTTCAGGGATCAACGTACCTGGGCACCAAGATCCCTCTGCACATTCACACTACCAAGAATCTTTCCATTGACCCAGTATTCTGCCTTCCTATTATTCTTCCCAAAGTGCATCACCTCACATTTATCTGCATTGAACTCCATTTGCCACCTTTCAGCCCAATTCTGCAGTTTATCCAAGTCTCCCTGCAACCTGCAACATTCTTCCACACTGTCCACCACTCCACCGACTTTAGTGTCATCTGCAAACTTACTAACCCATCCACCTATGTCTGCGTCCAAGTCATTTATAAAAATGACAAACAGCAGTGGTCCCAAAACAGATCCTTCTGGCACACCACTAGTAACTGGACTCCAGGCTGAATATTTTCCATCAACCACTGCTCGTTGCCTTCTTTCAGAAAGCCAGTTTCTAATCCAAACTGCTAAATCTCCCTCAATCCCATGCCTCCGCATTTTCTCCAATAGCCTACCATGTGGAACCTTATCAAAGGCTTTACTGAAGTCCATGTACATGCCACCAATCACATGTATTTACAGATCAGGGATCATGGACCAGTGTAAAGCTCTTTATCTCATAGTAGAAGAGTTGTGGAAAACCCAGGGCTACTGTACAAGAGACTCAAGGAAACTCAGCTTTCCGCCCCTGTTTGAGCACCTGCACCACCAGGAAACAAATTTCATCCCCAATGTAAAACTGACACATCAGAATGTGCATTCAGCAAATAGATTCAAACCTCACATCAGAATGTGAATGCATAGTGTCGGCTGATATTCTAGTGCAATATTGAGGGATTGCTGAATTGGATGAGGTGCTGCCTTTTGGATGCAAAAAATACAAAGATATGAACAAGGAGCATGAGTAGGTCACTCAGCCCTAAAAACATGCTCTGCCATTTATTGAGACCATGGCTGAACTGATTGTAAACATAAATCCACATTCATGCCCATCCCTAAATATCTTTGAACTCCTTGAATAAATGTATTTCAAGTCACCTCTGGCTTACAAATATTTAAAATCTCTTCAGGGTTTGAGTGAAGATTTGCAGCTCGGTTGCTGGTTGTAGGTGTTGGTGTGTTTGCCGAGCTGAGGGGTTTGATAGCAGACATTTTGTCCCCTTACTAGGTGACATCCTCAGTACTGTGCAGCCTCCTGTGAAGCGCTATTGTCTTGTGCCAGTTTGAATTTATTTGGTCTGGTTTTTGCTTTTTCCACTGGGTGCCGGTTCCAGCTGTGCATTGTAATGGTCGGTATATTGGGTCTAATTCCAGGGGTTTGTTGATGGAGTCCGTAGATGAATGCCAAGCCTCCATCAATTCCCTGGCTGTCCTCTGTTTGGCTGGTCCCAGTAGATACCATGGACAGGACGAATGTGGTTTACAAGATACCTTGCAGAGACTGCACAAAACACTATGTGGTACAAACAGGCAGACAAGTAGAAACCTGCATCCACAAACACCAGGCAGTAATTCAATGACATGACCAGATGTCCTTGGTTTCAACCAAAGTGAGGGATTAAGAATGGGAGAGGTGGATGGAAGAGCAGTTAGTGATGATACAGGAGCAGGAGAGGTTGTAAGGTGGCCCAGTGAGCAGGAAATGCAGAGGGCAGGAAGAGTTAATAGTTTGGGAAGATGAAGGGGGTGGGAGCTGTTGATTAAAAATGATGCATGCAATAGTGAGAGTTGTAGTGTTAGTTTTGAATACATCAGCGAAATAACAATGGGCTGAGGAGTGGCAGATGGAGTTTAATTTAGTTAAATTGGAAAGGGTACAGAAAAGATTTACAAGGATGTTACCGGGTCTGCAGGGTTTGAGTTTTGAGATGTTGGATATGCCGGGGCGTTTCTCCCTGGAGTGCAGGAAGTTGAGATGTGACCTTATAGAGGTTTATAAATTCATGAGGGGCATAGATAAGGTGAGTAACAAAGATCTTTTCCCTAGGGTAGGGGAGTTAAAAACAAGAGGGCATAGATTTAAGGTGAGAAGGGAAAGATTTAAAAGGGACCTGAAAGGCAACTTTTTCACACAGAGGGTGGTGCAAATATAGAATGAACTGCCAGAGGAAGTGGTAGACGCAGGCACAATTATAACATTTAAAAAGCCATTAAAAGACAGGTACTTGAATAGGAAAAGTTCAGAGGAATATGAGCTAAATGCAGGCAAATAGGACTAGTTCAGTTTGGGAAAGCTGATCAGCATGGAAAAGTTAGACCATAGGGTGTGTTTCTCTGCTGCATGACTCTATGACCCCATGGTTGTATAATTTTTGGAAAGTAGCCTGAAGTTAAATGGAGAATGGTGCTCATTTCTATCATTGTCAGGAGTGGTCCATGTCAAATAATTAAAGTTTTTTCATTCTGATAAATCTATTCTGTATCATATAATTCATCCTATGTTACTACTGTACCAACATATGATTTAAGCACACTTGGGAAGGCGGTTCAAGAAGAAGGCTCACTATTACCTTCTCAGGCCAATTTTAAATGAACATTCAATGTTTCTTTGGGTAACATGTAAAATGCTAAGATTTTCTGCACCATAACAACAAGTTATGTAGTGCCTCAAATATGGGCAGCATGGTGGCTCAGTGGTTAGCACTCCTGCCTCACAGCCCCAGAGACTCGGGTTTGATTCCGCCCTCGGGCGACTGTCTGTGTGGTGTTTGTTACATTCTCCCCTTGTCTGCGTGGGTTTCCTTCGGGTGCTCTGGTTTCCTCCCAAAATCCAAAGGTATGCATGTTAGGTGAATTGGCCATGCTAAATTACCCATAGTGTTCAGGGATGTGTAGGTTAGGTGCATTAACCATGGGAAATGCAGGATTACAGGGATACGGTAGGGGGAATAGGGATGCTCTTTGGAAGGTCGATGTGGACTTGTTGGGCCAAATGGCCTGTTTCCACACCGTAGGGCCAATGGGCCAAGGAGTAGCTGATGGAGTTTAATTTAGATAAATGTAAACTGCTGCATTTTGGAAAGGCACATCAGGACAGGTCTAATACACTTAATGGTAAGGTCCTGGGAAGTGTTGCTGAACTTGGAGTGCAGGTTCATAGTTCCATGAAAGCAGAGTCGCAGGTAAATAGGATAGTGAAGAAGGTGTTTGATATGCTTGCCTGTCTTGGATATTGGAGTTGGGAGGTCATGTTGCAGCTTTACAGGACATTGTTTGGTCACTGTGGAATACTGTGTGCAATTCTGGTCTCTCTGCTACAGGAGGGATATTGTGAAACTTGAAAGGGTTCAAAGGATGTTGCCCGGGTTGGAGTGTTTGAGCTATAGGGAGAGGCTGAATAGGCTGGGGCTATTTTCCTGTGGCGTCAGAGGCTGAGGGGTGACCTTATAAAGGTTTATAAAATCATGAGGGCCATAGACAGGGTAAATAGAAAAGGTCTTTTCCCTGGGGTAGGGGAGTCCAAAACTATAGGGCATAGGTTTAAAGGGAGAGGGGAAAGATTTATAAGGGATCTAAGGGGCAACGTTTTCACGCAGAGGGTGGTGCGTGTATGGAATGAGCTGCCAGAGGGAGTGGTGGAGGCTGGTACAATTACAACATTTAAAAGGCATCTAGATGGGTATATGTAGAGGAAGGGTTTAGAGGGATATCGGCCAAATACTGGCAAATGGGGCTAGATTTATTTAGGATATCTGGCTGTTATGCACGAGTTGGACTGAAGGGAGTGTTTCTGTGGTGTATATCTCTATGACCCTATGAATGTAGTCTCAGATGTTGTCAGCAAGACAAAGCAAGTCTAACACAAAGTTAGGTGGCATTGTATACAGTGTGGATGATAGTATAAAATTACAAAGGGATATCAATAGTGAATGGGCAAAACTCTAGCAGATGAAGTTCAATGTAATCAAGTGTAAGTTTATACATTTTGGACCGAGAAAGTGTAGATCAGGGTACTTTGTAGCTGATGTGAAGTTTAGATGTCCAAAGAAACTTTAGGGTTCATGTGCATTGATGCTCAAAATGCCATGAACAGATGCAGAAAATTATTAGGTAAGCTAATGGAATACTGGCCTTTATATCTAGAGGACCAGAGTATAAGGATGCAGACATTAGGTTGCAGTTAAACAAAAGCATGTTGAGACCCTACTTAGAGTGCCATGAGCTGACATGGGCACCAGATCTTAGCAAGGACAGGTTGACTTTGGACGGAGTGTAATGCAGGTTTACAAGGATGATACTAGACTTCAGGGATTAGGTTATAAGGAGAGATTAATATAAATTATGCATGTTTTCTCTAGAATTTAAAAGGTTAAGGGGTGATTTGTTTGAAGTCTTCAAGATATTAACAGGAAAAGACAGAGCAGGTAAAGATAAACTATTTCCACTGTTTGGGGATTCTAGAACTAGGAGGTATAGTCTAAGAATTAGGGCCCAACTGTTCAGGAGAGATGTTAAGAGGCTCTTCTATGTGCAAGGGTTGGGGGAGGTTTGGAAATCTCCTCCACAAACGACTATGGATGATGAATCAGTTGTTAATTTTAAATCTGTGATAGAAAATTTTTTTGTCAAGCATCTGTATTAGGGGATATGAGCCAAAGGAAGGTATAGTTAGGCCACAAGTCAGCCATGATCTTTTTGAATGATGTAACAGGCTGGAGGGGCTGAATGGCCTACTTCTGTTCCCATGTTCCTATGTTCCGAACAGGAATGTTGTTTATGCCTTGGTAAAACAATTTGTAGTCAGGACTGAAGATAATGCCTCAATGTCCCCGAATTTTAACTGGGGGAAGTTTCTGCTCATCCAATACTGGGTGTCTAGACAAGCAATCTGATAATTTAGCAATATTGGAAGAGTCATCAAAAGTAGTTATTATCAATATATGTATAAAAAATAATGCTTTTGAATGATATTGCCAAGAGGCAACAGGTATATGATAAATAGAAGGCACCAAGGAGGGATCCTTGAAGCACACCGGGGATGCGTTGCAGGAATAGAAAGACTAGTCTTTGCAAAATTATATTCAATCTACTATTAGGCGGATAGGAATGGAACCAGGTGAATAGGTTAATCAGAGGGAAAAAAAAATGACCAATGTTCTCTCACTCAGTATTTTCAGGTGAATTTGAACTTTTATTTGGGAATTAGTGGGATGTAATGAAATAGTTTGTTCTGATCTCACTAAGCTTTCTGAATGACCCATTGCATTATATAGACTAAAGCTGTCTTTGAACTTATGCTTACTTTCTAAGCTTTTCCCTGCAGACAGGAACGATCCTTCCGCTTAATGCTTTATTAACTACTTCAGACAGAACTCCATAACTTCACATTAAGAATAGAAGGTTACAGAGTGCAGAGACTCTCCAGCTGAAAACATGGGGTTTCCTTTCCTTAGCGACAGCCACATTGACCTCCCTTTCAGACAGTGAATGCATGATGATTTTTTTTTGTGCCAAGCTTACAATGGCATTTCTGCTCCTTATGATTTTCCTGCCTTGTTTCGTCTGAAAAGAGAAACCAGTTTCAGTGTACAGCCTGTGCCCTTGTCGCTCACACATGCACACACACATGCATTCAGCCTCAGCATATACAGAGAAACAAGTGGAGTGGAAAAATGATCTTTGAGACAAATCAGGCACTCAACATTCATCTGAAGACTATTGAGGAAGGGGACAGGAAGAGGGATTTATTGCACAATGATTGTGTTTCAGCCACTCATGTAAGGTGCCAGGAAAAGCATTGCTGCATTGCAAACTTTAAAGCTCCATTTAATTATTATCATCCGATGTGCTGTGAGGTGCCATCTGGTGCAAGCACAAGTGAAAGCCAGATTAGAGTCAATATTGGGGACAGTGTTATTTTCTGGTGATGTTATTTAAGCACGAAGCTTGACCAATACTGAAGGGCAACAGGCTGTATTTTCCGGTTGCTAAGACCGGTGACCAGGTGCTGTGGAACTGGGAAATCTGTCTGAGACTCAAAAAGCTGCATCTGCACACTTTGTTGCCAAATTCAATAATCAGTCAGGCGTTTTAGAGAAATCTTACCAAAAAGGAAGCATAACTTAATTTAAATTAAGCTTATTTTAAATTTAATTTATTTGGAAGCCTGCAGGATTTTCTGCCCAATCTATATATACTGCTCTGGGCTTTGTTATTGCCTTTGCTTATCTGAAGTGAGGGATATAGAAGCACCACGAATTCCAGAGCTATTTGTATTTTCCAGTTTGACAGTGCAGTTTTAAGAGTGAGTTTTGTTGATTATTGTTGACAAACTTAAGACAAAGAATTCACTAATATTTGTTTAAAAAACCACCTTGGAATTATTTTCTTATTCTTAATAATATATTGGACTGGATTGTGAGCGGTGAACAATGTACATCAGCCATTCATTTGACTTGCACTTGCCTATCGTTCCATAGGCCTTCACTTAACTATGTGCCATCATCCAAACAGCGCAGTGCCCTCTATAGGGCATCTGGAACTTGTGTAATGGGTCAAGCAGTGTAACGCCTTTGCCAATCATATTGAAGAATTGTTAATGACTGGCACAGAATCTGCACTAGAATGCACAAGATAGAATACAGAATTCCATGATAGATCAGGTGTAGAAAATGAAAAAGGAGAATGGAAAAAGATTGGATTAACAGGAGGAGATGCTGCACTTCAAGTACTGCAACCTGAAAGGCTAATAACAAATTGCTGGAATGTGGAATTAGGATGAACTTAAGGAATGGGAGCAGGAATAGGCAGTTCAGCCCCTTGAATCTGCTCCATCTTTTGATACGATCATGGCAGATCTCATCTTGGTCTTAAGTCCACTTTCCTGTCACTCTCCATAACCATTCATCCCAATACTAATTAAAAATCCATCTCCTCAATGTCCCAGCACTCCATGCATTCTAAATTCCACAGGCTTCAGGTTACTACAAGAGAAGTAATTTCTCCTCATCTGCTACCCACTTCTCCTAAAAAGATAACCTCTCATTCTAGATTGACCACATGAAGAAATATCCTCTTTATGTCAACTTTGTCAATCCTCTTTTGCATCTTCTATCCCTCAATTAGATCTCGTCTCATTCTTTTAAACTCCAGAGAGTAAAGGCCTAATCTGTTCAATCTTTCTTCATAAGATAAATCCCTGATCTCTGGAATCAATCTATTGAACTTTCACTGAAATGCTTCCAATACAACTACACTCCTTCACGAATAAGGGGTCTAAAATTGTTGGCAATATTCCACTACTCTCACTAATGACTTACATAGTTTCAGCAACACTTCCCTACTTTTATATTCTATTTCTTTAGCAATAAATGCCAAATATCCATTTGTCTTCTTTATTAGCTGCTGTAACTAGTTTTCTTCAATTCATGCACGACACCTAGACCCCTCTGCACCAAAGCACTCTGAAGTTTCTCTCCATTTAGATAATAAGTTGGTTTTCTGTTTTTCTGACCAAAATGTATAACCTCATACTTATCCATTCTAAATTTCAACAACTAAAATTGGCCCATTGACCTACCCTATCCATATCCAAACATTTTTCAATGTTTTATTTCTCCATTGCTAGTTTATTCAGTTATCACAGACATGATGGGCTGAGGGGCACCATAACTTTTCTATGGTTCTATTTCTCAAAGTTATAAAAGTTATTTATGGCAGCCATCTCAAACAGCTCATTCTCGCTGCTTTCTGCCATTATAATTTGATCTTACAAAGTTTCGGACAAGAATCCCCATCCAAAACTTAACTTCTTGAATGTTGCACAATTCCCCCAGCACTTTCTGGCCATAATATTGGACTTAATAATGCCATTACCAACAGCATCACAGAAGATGGAGGCTATCTGAGCAAGGCATTCAATGAGGTATCACATAAACGTTACTGCACAAGATAGGCATTCATGATATTGGAGGTATGCATTGAAGATTGCTTACCGCACATAAGACAAAGAGTCAACATTAATAGGTCTTTTTCAGGTTGAAAACATGTAACAAGTTGAGTACCATAAGGATCAGTTCAAGGACCACAGTTACTTCCCATCCATATTAATGGCTTGGAGGAGGGGCAGGGTGTAATGTATCAAAATTTATTAATGATACAAAAATAGATGGAAGGGCATATTATGAGGACACAAACAGTCTGCAAGGGAATATATATAGATTGAGTGAATGGGCAAAACTTGACAGGTGGAGTTTAATGTAGGAACATATGAAGTCATGCACTTTGGTAGGAAGAATCAAAAGGCAAACTATTACTTAAATAGGGAAAGAGTCCAAAAAAGTGCAGTATTGATGGATCTGAATATTCTTGAGCATGTAACACAAATTAGCATGCAGGTGCAGCAAATAATTAGAAGGCCTAATGGACTGTGCCTTTATTACTAGGGATTTGAAGTTTAAAAACAGGGAAGCCTTGTTGCAATTGTGCAGGGTTTTTGTAAGTTTGTATCTAGAGCAGTGTATACAGGCAGTCATTGGTTTGCAAATGGGTTCCATTCTTGAGTCTGTTTGCAAGTCAATTTGGAACACAATGCAGGACAACATAAAATAGCCATTCATAAATACAGGAAACATTCATATGTCATTTCTTTAAAATTACAGCCCTGTATGGGATTGCATTTATAAGTCAGCCATTCATAAATTGGGAACCCTGTACAGTTTTGATCCTTGTATTTAAGAAAGGACATACAGGCACAGGAGGCAGTTGGAGATTCAAGAAGCTGGATCCTGGAGTGAAGAGGTCAACTAATCAAGAATGGCTAAACAGTTTAGACCTTTATTCAT
Source organism: Ginglymostoma cirratum (assembly GCA_024137785.1). Taxonomy (NCBI): domain Eukaryota; kingdom Metazoa; phylum Chordata; class Chondrichthyes; order Orectolobiformes; family Ginglymostomatidae; genus Ginglymostoma; species Ginglymostoma cirratum. The sequence continues at coordinate 586,687 of JAHRHZ010000278.1, read as the reverse complement.
TCAGAGTTTAGAAGAATGAAGAGTGATTCAGTTGAAATGTACAAGCTTCTGAGGGACTTGACAGGGTCAATGTTGAAAAGTTTCCACTAGTGGGAGAATCTCAAACTAGGAGACACAGTTACAGAATATGGGGAGACTCATTTAAAACAGATATGTAAAGGAATTTCTTCCCTCAGAGTGAATGTTTGTAATTCCCAACCCCAGGCAGTTGTGGAGGCTAGATCACTGAACGTATTTAAAAAAGGTAGAGTTTTTGAAATATTGAGGGATATGAGGGCTAGCATGAGGTAACGGCCAGATCAGCCATGATCTTATAGAATGATGGGGCAAGTTTGGTGGGATAAAAATTCTATTCCTGTTCCGACCTCTTACGTTCTTATATGTTACTCTGGTCACTTCCAGCATAGCCCATGTGGAACAATATGTTGGAATGGGTGCTTGTGCAGAAATTCCAAGCACACACTAAAAGCCTCATAACTGGCCAAATCATAACCACCCTGGTCCAGTCAACATACTAACTTATCAACTACCAAAGGACATTCACAATGCTGCAAAAGGCACACAACTAACAATATTCAAAGAGCTAGGCTCCAAATGCAGCTAAGATGATTTAAAATAAGTGATGCTATTGAAAACCTTTTAGAAATACTGTAGAGATTTCTGGGGTGTGATTTGATAATGAATAAATGGATTTGGCAGCAAATGCTATGGCACTTCGCAGGGACAGCAAAAGGTTCAGTCACCTGCCCACACTAAACAATAGGTCTGGGAGCTGGAGGTGCCACGCCTTGCAGCTGGGATAAGCCTTCAGAGAGAGGAAACCGTGCAAGGACTTTATCTAAATTGGAGTTGGGTTCCTCCTAACTCATTGACAATGATAGGAGCTTGTGTGGAAGCCAGCAAATGTACCCAATACCTTAGAGTGCATGTATATCTGTATTGTCCTGTATGCCACCCCAACTAAGCCCTTATCTGAGTTCCCTGTAATACAGGATGCCTGCAACATTGACACCTGGGGAGCTGCCTCTATCCTTTTGACTTTTCCGACTGCAATCTACTGATCTGTTGACTCTCCACTTTAGATATTAACTCTATAACAGTTTCCAAGGTGAACTGTCAAGATCTGAAATGGTTGCTGAAAACGTCAGATCAAGTGATGGGGCCTCTTCGTTCACACTGTGGTGTTGCAATCTTCTGTCCTCCTGCATGTGCTGTGGTTAAGCTGGCTGCAGCTGTTTGGAAACTGAAAGCAGAAAGTCGAAAGGAGAAGAGAGAGGGGACAATCAATGGTTTCCAACAAATGCCTGATTGCAAGACAAAGATGTACAGGGAGGTAAGAGGAGGCATAGGGCAGGACCATGCCATAATTCTGAATGTTCTCAGTGGATATCCTGGGATCTATTGCAGTCAAAGAGCAAAGAACTATCTCTTCCCCAGGAGTTGTGATGACACCTGCTCTCCACAGCTCCTGCTCTGTTCCAAGCAGTTATGGATAATCTAGTTTTGCAAGAGAGAGGCAGAATGACTGTGGTTCTTTGCAACTAGGTTTAGGTGATATGCCTTCCATGGTTGAACAGCATGTGGAAGCAGTGGGAGCTGGGTGCGAGGCTGACATTTTTAAAATGTGTCTGAGGTAGAGTAGCCACATATTGGGGCCTGGGTGCTGGGTGCCAGGGACTGCTACTTGGCAAGTAATAGGCTATGGAGCATTGAGCAGGATGAGATATTGCTAGTGCAGTCAATATGATTCTTTTAGCAGCATATTATCTGACTTTGGCCTCTGTGAGACATCTTTAAATCTCTTGTGGCAGTGTTGCCAGGACATCAGGTTCAGATCCAAGATTTGTGCTCATTACCTTCCCTATCTCTAAACTTTGAAGGCTTCCAGTTCTGTACTTCCTGGTGTATCTCTCATACTCAATAATTTTCATTTCTTGTGAAGTTTGAACATATGAAACCATCCATGTGGTCTCGATTCAAAAGCCACCATTTTTATACAGGAAGTATTGGCTTTTCAGACAAGGATTTAAAATAACACTGCCTCTTTTACATAAGCATAAAGCTGCAATAATATTATTGTGTATTCTGTGAGTCCATAACATCAATTACATATGAAAATCAAAGTGCTTTCTGTTCTTATGACAGAAATGTTACACCGTAAGTACTAATTTTCAAAATAATGCCTATCCAGTAATGTGAGTGAGCCCTGATGGTGTACCTGTCTAAAAGGTATTGTTGCTCTCCACTCGAGCAATGACCCACATTTCAGCAATGAGGTGCCTCCTGTTCAATGCTTTCCACGCACATGTACATGCACACTTTCATTCTGTGCAATCACTCCCAGCTCGTTTGCCTGTTCAGTCAGTCAATTGGCAAGGGTGTCAAAACAGGTGCAGGTTTCAGTGTTAAACATGTTTACAAAACACTCAAGGACTTGTCCTTGGCCTAGAAGAGTGGATAAGACCCCCTCTACCACCCCTCCCCTCTTTTTCCATCTGTCACAAAGGAATTAGAAGTAATCCTTCATAATTCTGAGGGGAAGGACATTTTTCAGTTGTGAAACTGGAGACTTAGTACCACCTGTAACAACATCAGCTCAGTAAACTAGCTCGTTTTCCAATTACAAGTGAGTTTATACAATCTAATCCAGTTTGTGGCAGCCATATAGATATTATGCAAACTCTACATGCATACAAGTCCTTTCAAAAGTGCTCAATTGATGGGAAGTCATTAAAAGATATGACACTGTTTGCTGGCAAATGTTAAAAAGTTGAAAATATCATTGCCATAATTTCTACCAAACTGCTAAAAATGATAAGTATTATCATTTAATCTTTAGTGATTTCACTAGCCCAAAGCTTCTGACCAATGGATGTGATGATCACAGCATATTAGCCTTGATAATGGAGAACCATCATTAACAGCACACTTTGGGGATTATTTTAGTTGTCAGTTTTAACAATTACAACATCAACTGGAAAATTGCAAAATGAACTTCAAAATGCCTCCATGTCTTGTTAATGCAATATTCTATCTCACAAAATACAATGTTAGAATGTTTCCAGAAATTAAAATAAAACAATTTGTGGATAGTTTACTCTATTAACAGTACTAATGAGTTAATTTTGATTAGTTTGTTCTAAAAGACTAACAATGTCTGAATAATACAACAGATTTCAGCCAGCATTTCGTTCTGCCACAGAAGTAAACTGTGCAACAACATATCATATATTTAACATTTACTGCAAATATGCATCCAGCAAAGAAGCAAGAGGAGAAAAAGATTAAGATAACAGTATCTAGTGTTATCCCATTGGAGGGGTATACAGACTTACAAATGTCAAAGGAGCAATAACTAGACAATGCAGAAAGTTAATGAATTTTCTTGTGTAATTTGGCTACTCATATGGATTGTTAATTCAGGGGCCATACAATTTTGCTAAGGAAAGATTAAAAACGCAAAGCCTTTGGGTCAAACAGAGAAAAGTTTTTCCTGTTGCTGCTGTTGTACCATTAATCGTTCTTTCAAACCCTGAAATTTTAAATGTATAAAAGGATGACTATAAACATAAATCCTTATTTGTTCCAAACTCTTCAAAGTAACCTAGATGATTTAGTTAAATTAGAGATTTAATTCCCATGTAAATACATGGGAATACTGCCACCTTCAAGTTCCCCTCCAAGCCACTCACAACCTGACTTGGGAATATATCACTGTTTGCTTCAGTGTTACTGGGTCAAAATTCTGGAATTCCCTCCCTAATGGCATCGTGGATCAATCCACAGCAGGTGGACTGTAGGATTCAAGAAGGCAGTTCACCACCACTTTCTCAAGGGCAACTAGTGATACCCACGTTAAAAAAAAATCCATCACCCTGTACACCATTGCAGCTTCCTGTAAATCCACAATTCATGTATGACATTTCTATATGGTATATTGTTCAAATATGAACATCTTTTCATGCAACCATATCAACCCATATCCATTGTTAATTGCACCATATGAATATGAAACAGTCTTCATAGTTCTGTATTTTCTGATATTTTTGCACATGTATATTCTCTTGTTTATACTCTTCTGTACCCATGCAAATCTATATGCACTGTTATGAATCAACATTATATCCAAACTATAAACCCATCACTTTTGTGATTAATAACTATGGTGTTACATTTGTGTGTACTCCTTATTGAAAGCCCTTGCTTGTGGGAGAATGTTCAGTGGCAGGCACCATCAGTCTATATGGGTAGGACAGAATTTACATGGCTGTCCTGTTGCATTTGCTTTACTATAACCCCAAACTTGGTCATAGTTTTATTTAGAATAGGAGATCGTGGCAGTGTCACCATTGGTCAGAGAAGCATTTCACTGTCCATATCCTCAGCAACAGCAGATCCCATACTGCAATGTGAGTACTGCCAAAAGCCAGCCATCACTCACTAGCATCCCTTCTGCCTATAGCTAGACTGGTGTTCAACCCAACCATTCAGACCAGCTGGATATATAAGCAGTTAATTTTTGTGCTACCATTGGAGTTACACAATCCACCCCTCAACATAAGCAGAAAATAGTTTAATTATACCAGAATCAACCACGACAGGGATACTTCTACTTGAAATGAGTTTCTATAGTGTAAACTCAGTATGAAAGAATTCAAAGGCTACAAAGTTGAATGACCCTATTCCACCTCTACTGTAGGCACCTTTGTATTTTACAGGAAATCTGATAAAGTGGTCAGATGTCTTCCCTTTCTCACCTTTCACCCACCTCACTACCATCTCCCAATCAAGACCCACTTTGCACCTCACTATAACTGCCATCTTCTTTAACCAGGCTATGCTGAGGGTTGGTCATGTTAAATATGGTAAAACTGCAATATTCGGCTCGACAGATTATAAATGACTATGTCTACCTTTGATCCTCTGATTCTGTCCCGAGAAAACCTATTCCATTACAGCTACATACTGGCATCTACCCAACAATGGGGAAATTTGCCGAGGTATACCATTGCACAAAAAGCAGTACAAATGCACATTGGCCAATCTTCACCCCAATCAATCTACTCTCGATCATCAGTAAAATGATGGAAGGTGTCATTAACAGTGCTATCAAGCAGAAATTGCTTAGCAACAACCTGCTCAGTGACACCCAGTTTGGATTCTGCCAGTGCATCTCAACTTCTGATCTCATTACACTCTTCATTCAAACATGGACAAAAGAACTGAATTCCTGAGGTGAGGGAAGAGTGACTGCCTTGACATCAAGGCTGTTTTTCACCAAATGTTGCATCAAGGACCCCTACCAAAACTGAAGTAAATGGGAATTAGGGAAAACCAATCAGTGCTTGGAGTCATATCTAGCACAAAGAAAAATGGTCGTGGGTGTTGAAAGTCAGTCATTTCAGCTCCAGAATATCTCTACAGGAGTTCCTCAGGATTGTGTCTTCTGTCAAATCATCTCCAGCTGTTTCAACAACAACCTTGCCTCCATCATAAGATCAAAGCGGGGATTTCATTGACAATTCACAATGTTCAGCACCATTAATGACTGCTCAGATACCGAAGCAGTCCATTGCCCTGTGCTGCAAGGCACAGACAATATCCAGGTACTGGTTGACAAGTGGCAAGTAACATTTACGACGTGCAAACGTCAGACAATGATCATTGCAACAAGAGAGAATCTAACCATCAGCCCTTGATATTCAGTGGCATTCTTATCACTCAACCTTCCACTATCAGCATTCTGGGGGAATTCCAGTTACTGAAAAAAATGAATTTGTCAAACATTATAGGCTACAAGAACAGGAATACTGCAGTGAGTAAGTCAACTCCTGACTCCCCAAAGCCTGTTCATGATCCGCGAGGCACATGTTAGGAGTGTTAAGGAATACTCTCTTGCCTGGATGAATACAGCTCCAACAACACTCAAGAAGACTGACACCATTCAGGACAAAACAGCCCACTTGATTGGCACGACATCCACAAACTTTCACTCAATCCACCACTTACACTGAGTTGCAGCAGTGTGTATCATCTACAGAGTACATTGCCAAGATTTACCTAGCATCTTTCCAATAGCCCTTCCAAACAATTTCGACCTGTAAGGACAAGGGCTGGAGAACATGAGATCACCACCACTTGCATCTTCTCGTCCAAATCACACACAATCCTGTCTTGGAAACATTTCACCACTGTTTTCACTGGTCAAATCCTGGAACTCCCTCCCCATTGGCATTGTGGGTCTACCTAAACTAACAAGAAATGCAACATTTCAAGAAGTCAGCTGACCATTACCTTTTCAGTGGCATCTTAGGACGGACATTAAATGCTGGCCCAGCCAGCTACACCCGCATTGCCCAAATGAATAAAAATAAATTCCTACTACATAATTCTAATAACTCTTTGTTATATCTAAAATCCCTACAGTGTGGAAACAGGCCCTTTGGCCCAACAAGTCCACACCAAACATTGGAGCATCCCACCCACACCTGTCCCCTTGTAACCCACCTAATCTACACGTCCCTGAACACTATGGGCAATTTAGCATGGCCAATCCACCTAATCTGCACATCTTTGGATTGTGGGAGGAAACCAGAGCACCTGGAGGAAACCCACGCAGACACAGGGAGAATGTGCAAACTCCACACAGACAGTCACCCAAGGCTGGAATCAAACCTGGGTCCCTGGTGCTGTGAGGCAGCAGTGCTAACCACTGAGCCACCGTGCTGCCCTATTGTGACAATTTGTTAAATATGTGGTATGTATAATATCCAGCTTTCAGAATTGATTAAAACTGAAATGTAAAACTTGCCACTGATCTTTCAACCAATTGTCTGGTTATTTTAGGAGTGAGCACATTGTTATCAGCCAAAAAGGTGTACTGGTATGTATTCTGGAGGAGATTGTTTAGACTACAGAAACCTGAACTAATACACTTCCTGTGTGATCTGAAAACAGACTCACTGCTGAGTTGTGAATCTATTCACAGGATTGAAAAATGCTATTCAATCATGTTGAAAGCATACTTTCCAGGTGCACAACAGCCTGGTATGGCGACTGCTATGCCCAGGACCATAAGAAACTACAGAAGGTTGTGTGCACAGGCCAGACCATCATGGAAGCCAAACTTCCATCCATGGACTCTATTTACGTGGCTTGTTGCCATAGAAAGGTTACCAACATTATCCAAGACCCGTCACACCCCAGTAATGCTCTCCTACAACCTCTTCCGTCAGGCAGAAGATACAGAAACCTGAACACACCCACCAGCAGGTTCAGGAACAGCTTCTTCCCAGCCATTATTAGACTGATGAATGGACTGTCTAACTTTAATTAATGCTCATCTTGCTAATGTTGATCTTGGCTAGCGCACACCCTGTGCAATGTAATCTATACACTTCTATCTTAGTTTTTTTCACCCTATGATCTGTATGTCCTTTCTTACTATGATCAGCCTGTACTGCTCGTAAACAAAGCTTTTCACTGTACTTAGGTACACATGACAATAAATAAATAAATCAAACTCATTCATACTAATAAACAATTGTGGAGGCAAATTGACAATATCAAGCCTACTAGAGCGATTATAGACCACTGATGCATTAAACCTGTTCTGACAGTAACAGACTAGAAAATGAAATGAAATTTATGAGTCTATTCGTATGAAAAAGAAGCTATTGTGCTTTATTTCTAAAATATCTGGAGATATTTTAATAGACCAACTTTCTCTTTACAGTTGACCTCCATGTTCAAAATGGCATTGTCTTTTTTCATCATGTAAAGTCTTGCAGCCAGTGTTGCCAAACCACAAGATTTAACTTGAATTGGTCTCCAGGAGGACAGCTGCTTTTTGGTATTGAGTCCTGAAGGCTGCAAGGCCACCAAGCGGAAAGTGGGATGCTTTTTTTCCAGTTTGCACTAAGCCTCAATGGAGCACTGCAGTAGGCCCAAGATAGAAAAGTTGGCCAGGGAACATGTTTGTGCATTGAAGTCAAAGGAGCAGCAACATGCATACCTAAAATTGAGCTACCAGCCTGATGAAGCTACCACACAGGACTACTTGCATACCAAACAGCGTAAGCAGCAAATGATAGACAGTTAAACAATTCCACAACCAACAGATCAAATCTAAGCTCAGCAATGCTGCCACATCCAGTTTTGGATGGTAATAGAAATTAAACAACTTGCTGGAGCAGGAGGTTCCACAAATAACCCCATGTTCAATGATAGAGGAGTCCATTATCTCAGGACAAAAAGATAAGGCTAAAGCATTCGAAACAATTTGTAGTCAGAAGTGCCAAGTAGATGATCCACCTAAGAGTTCCCCTGAGGTCCTTACCATGAAAGATGTCAGTCTTCAGTCAATTCGATTCACTCCACACATTGCAAAGGCTATCAGCCCTGATAGCATCCTGGCGAAAGTACTGAAGATTTGTGCTCTAGAATTTGCTGTGTTCCTGGCCAAGTAGTTCCAGCATAGCTACAAAACTGCTATCTACCTAGAAATTTGAAAAATCGGCCAGGTATGTTATGTACACAAAGAATAGAACAAAGCCAACCAGGCCAATTAGCCTACTCTAGATTGTCAGTGACGAAAAGGGTCATCAACAGTACTGTCATGATCATAGAATAGATCACAGAATCCCTACAGTGTGGAAACAGGCCCTTCGGCCCATCAAGTCCACACCGAACCTCAGAGCATCCCACCCAGACACATCCCCCTGTAACCCACCTAATCTACACATCCCTGAACACTACGGGCAATTTAGCATGGCCAATCTACCAAGCCTGCATATCTTTGGACTGTGGAAGGAAACCGGAGCACCCGGAGGAAACCCACACAGACACGGGGCGATTGTGCATCCACACAGACAGTCACCCGAGGCTGGAATCAAACCCGAGTCCCTTAGAAAGGAGGAGATCAGAGCAAAGGTGGTCTTGTGAAGCAAAATAAAAGGCATATCCAATCCTATGGACTTGTGGTATTTAACTGTGTTTCCCCAGAATGGTTTCTTCCATCTATAATACCCCACGAATTTTCCCCAGAATGGTTTCTTCCATCTATAATACCAAGTTTTTTCTTGTTTGCTTACAACCTCAGTCTGAGTTTCACAAATTACAGAGCTATCAGTAGATTAAGTGAATGAGCAAAACCGTGACAAATGGGTATCAACATGAGTCTTCCATATTGGACTAAAAAGGGGACAGCATAGCGTTCTTTCAAAATATTAAGTTTCTTTTAATTTCAGGAACAAAAGCCAAAGTTGCTGGAAAAGCTCAGCAGGTCCAGCAGCATCTGTGAAGGAAAATACAGAGCCAACGCCTCGGGTCCGGTGACCCCCCCCCCCCCCCACCCCACCAGAACCAATGGCGGCCCAGCCATCAGTGGGCCACCATCAGTTCCGAGGAAGGGTCACCGGACCCGAAACGTCAACCCTGCCTCCTCCTTCACAGATGCCACCAGACCCGCCCAGCACCCCCAGCAACCCTTGTCTTTGTTCCTGATTTACAGCATGCGCAGTTCTTTGGTTATTTATTGGTTTTGCAGTTTTAATACATTTAAGCCTTCGGAAGAAGTAAATAAAGAAAATTCTATTACAATGAAAACAGCTACTTGATATAAGCATTTTTACAAATAATATGTAGAAAATGATCTTAGTTTATTTACCCTAATATGTTTCACACCACAGCTAACAAGTCTATTTTGCTGATGTGGATCCCATGTAATATCAAAGATCCTGTCTGAGTGACCAGTATTCAGTTTGAGGTTCTGTCAGGGCTACACCTCCTGATTTCGCTATAGCTTTGGCTCATGCATGGACCAGCTGAATCCCAGTGGAGGGTGAGAATAACTTCCCTTGGCAACAAGGCTGCATTTGACCAAATATGGCATCAAAGAATCCTGGAAAAACTGAAGTCAATGAGAATCAGGGAATACTTACTCTAGTTTGAAGTCATAACTAGGAGATGATAGTTGTGGCTATTGGAAGTCAGTCATCTTAGCTCCAGGAGACCACTGCAAGGGTTTCTCAGGGTTGTGTCCTAAGCCCAACCAGCTTCAGCAGCTTTATCAATGACTTTCGTCATAACATTGAAGTTGCATATTTGCTGTTGATTGCACAATGTTCAGGAATATTCGCAGCAGTCCATGTCCAAATGTGGGGAGACCTGGGCAATATCTAGGCTTGGGCCGACAAGTATCAAGTAACATTTGTGCTACATGATTGGCGAGCAATCTAACTAGCACACCTTAATACCTGGGTGTCACTATTAGAAACTAGAAACTGTACTGGATTAAGCATATAAATACTGTGCCTACAACACACAGGTCAGATGTTATAAACGTAGCAACTCACACTCTGATTTCTCAAATCCTGTCCACCATCTACAAGGCACAATTCAAGAGTGTGAAGGGATACTCTCCACATGGCTTGTATGAGTACAGCTCCAACAACACTCAGGAAGCTAAACACAATATAGGACAAAACTGCCAACATGATTAACACCACATCCAATAACATTAACTCCCTCCACCACTGATGCACTGTAGCATCAGTTTGTACCATTTCCAAGACACACTGCAGAAATTCACTAAGACTCTTTCATCTGCACCTTCCAAACCCATAACCATTGCCATGTAGAATGGCAACATGGTCAGTGCAGACACGGGGAGCCAAAAGGTCTGTTTCTGTGCCGCACTGTTCCAAAGACAAGGACATCAGACACATGGAAACTTTACCTGCTGCAAGTTTCCCTCCAAGTCAATCAATGTTTTGACTTGCTAATATATTATCATTCCCTCACTGAGTCAAAATCCTGGAACTCCTCCCCTAAATGAATTCAAAGTGTACTTACACTGAATAGACTGCATCAGCTTGTGAAGACAGCACATCATCACCTTCTGAAGATCAAATTAGGGATGAGTAATCAATGCTGGCCCAGCCAGTGAAACCCAAATCTCCTGAATTAATAAAAAAAAGGGAGTGAAAGCTAGAGCCCCAACAGCAAAGAAGTGGGTTCCAGCAAAGAGGGACTTGAAAAGCTAATTCTAAATTTATTTTGTTTTAGGTTCCTTGTTAGGCCACAAAGAGTAGGACTGTGCCACCAAATCTCAGAATGAAAGTTAATGCCTTCACAGTATTTCCCCACATTCACAGCAGCAGAACACCATTGGGCATGCAAAGGGAAATTTAGCACATGAGTTTTGGTCCCTGACTTTCTAAGCCAATTCCACTATCGTTACTATCTTGCATCACCTGTTACCTTGAAAACAAATGGGACTTAGAGCTTCGGGAATATACAAGAATATGTAATATGACAAAACTCCAGAATGCATCAATGTCACTCTCTGCAACCCACATGTAAAATTCTATGCAATACAACTTCCAGTATGAAATGAAGACTGTTTGTCTTCTGAGTCTTACATTGAAGGCAAAATTTTAAAGCTAGCAGCTGGAGCACTCTAGAGTTTTGGTTTGTTAGATAGCAAGACTTTATTTATAAATAATGTTAGGACTTACTTCTGACAAGCACTGCGAAACCTTATCAATGATATGGAAAGTTTAAGAAATCACAGCTACCACAGTAACTATGAATTAACTTGTTTTTCAACAAAAAAGTAAAAACAGAGTGAAAGGTTAGTTTGATCTTAACATCATAAAAAATATTTAGTTTTTTATATCAACAAGAATCATGGCAGAATTATCAACTTATTGTAATGACCAGTCCCCAGGTTTGTTACAGTTTCAGGAAGGATACCCAAAATCATTAAGCTCCTAAGTGAGGAGGTATGAACTGGTTCTTTTTCTTTATTCATCCACCCTCTTAGTTGGTCACAACAACATTAATTTATAAAGGATCCCCCACACTTGCAGTTTGCAGTTGCTTTTCTCCCAGACTAAATGAATCCATGTATTAAAAAGAGCCAATTTAACCAGGTTTTCTTAAGTACAGAAGTATGAGTTTGTGAGAAGAAATAATAATGCAACACACAGGGCGAAAAATTAGAAATAAGAAGTGAGTTCCAAAACAGATAAATGTTTTTTAAATGATGTACAAATCAATCTTTGAGTCATGTGTGAAGAGTAGGTCGTTTAACTGTACAAAACGTTAGTGCGGCCTCACTTGGAATATTGCGTACAGTTCTGGTCGCCCCATGACAGGAAGGATGTGGAAGCATTGGAAAAGCTACAGAGGAGATTTGCCAGGATGTTGCCGGATCTGGAGCGAAGGTCTTATGAGGAAAGGCTGAGGGACTTGGGTCTGTTCTCATTGGAGAGAAGAAGGCTAAGAGGGGATTTAATAGAGACCTATAAAATGATCAGAGGATTAGATAGGGTGGACAGTGAGAGTCTTTTTCCTAGGATGATGACATCGGCTAGTACGAGGGGGCATAGCTGCAAATTGAGGGGTGATAGATTTAAGACAGATGTCAGAGGCAGCTTCTTTACACAGAGAGTGGTAAGGGCGTGGAATGCCCTGCCTGCCAATGTAGTTAACTCAGCCACATTAGGGGCATTTAAACAGTCCTTGGATAAGCATATGGATGATGATGGGATAGTGTGGGGGTGGGCTTAGATTAGTTCACAGGTCGGCGCAACATCGAGGGCCGAAGGGCCTGTTCTGCGCTGTATTGTTCTATGTTCTATGTTCTAAAACTTATGGCTGTTACATTGGATGGTATCAGTAATGTTGACATTGGTAGCTTGAGCAATTGATTTCAAGATTGTTACCATATTTGCAGGTTGACTGAAACGCTTTTGTCCGAGCTCTCTTTTTTTTGGTTGCTGGCAGAACTTGGAGCAAGAAAGTGTCTCCTCTTTTACCTGATAGGAAGGGGTGATTATTGGCTGTTCTCAAGCTCTGACTTTCACAGCAAGCTAGTCCACAATTAATATATTCGGCCACTAATACACACAGACCAGGATTGCAACTCACTTTTAACCACTTTTTTTTACATATACCCAGAAGGGTAAAACATAAACATGCCTGCTGAATATGGCATCCTGCTGATCAGGTGCCAGGAGGGGGCATTAGTCAGTCTCTTGTTATCTTTCTTTATTCACTCATGGGATGTGGGCATCGCTTGCTAAGCCAGCATTTATTGTCAATCCCCCGTTGCATTTGAAAAGGTGGTGGTGTGCTGCCAACTTGAACCATTGCAGTCCATGTGCCGTAGGTAAACCCACAATTCTGTTAGGGAGGGAAGTTCAAACTTTTGTCCCAATGACACTGAAGTAATGGCAATACATTTCAAAGTCAGGACAGCGAATGGTTTGGAGGAGAAGTTGCAGGAGGTGGTGTTCCCATGGTTCTGCTGCCCTTTGTCTTTCTCGATGGAAGTGGTCTTGGAAGGCACTGTCTAAGGATCTTTGGTGAATTTCAGTGTGCATCTTGTAAATGGTACACACCGCTGCTACTCAAAGCTAATGGTGGAGGCAATGGATATGCTTTTAGTTTTTCTGTGTGAAGTTTTCCTGATTCTGTTCAAGTGTGACATTCCATGGGTCCACACAAAATTCCACCAAACAGTCCCTGAATTTACATTTGTTGTCACCTTTTTGCTGCAGTAGTTCTACTTTAAAAACAGATGTTGGAATTAAAAGTTTAATACGCCCTTATGTATTTTAGGGTTCCAATCTGTCATCAAGACAATATCACATTGCTGAACAGTTACTTTTTGAACATACTTCTTAGTGCCTAAGGAATAATATTAATGGAGTCCTGGGAACAAACAATCTATCTATAAGCTTGGTGATTTGCACCAAATGTGTCCAAATAAAGAATGAAAGCACCAGGAGAACTGTTAAAAATAATAGATAGGTTACACAATCACATAATAAATCGTGTCTGAATATTGAATATTAATAGAACAATTGTCATATCAATACAACTGTTAATGCTTAAAATATCTTTTACATGTTGCATTTTGGTAAACTGTAAAAAGAATGTGGTAAAATACAACACAGTAGGCTTTCTTTAAGCTGCAATGCCTCATTAACTCAACAGCTCAGATGTGAAATTCTTGTGCTTGTTAGGTGTATTCTGGAATGCAGCAGTGAGCTTTACTCTGTCTTGGGTCTTCGTACACAACCCACTTATTCTAATGGTGCCACATTTCTGAAATGTCAGTAGTCATTATTTAGCACACACTGTTGTTAGTAACTTGGAGGGACTAGTTTTTAAACATAGTAACACATGCTGTTTGACATTATGACTTAAACATTCAGTGATTAATGTTTTTACTAAATATTTTGCACACGCATGTAGACTTTTGCTCTTCACTGGGAATCTATTTGCATGACTTCTGTGCTGTACTTCACTGTTCTGAGTCCTCAGAGTATCCCTTGGTTACAACTAATGATATGTGCTGAAATGGCTTGCAGTGTCATGCCTACCATCAAAGTTTCTTCAAATAGAGGCCCTCAATGCTCCAAACCTGAATTGAGGTAGGCCTGTAAGTTGGAGCCTGAAGTCAAAATGACAGCAGAGACATAACAGCAGTAATGTTTGTGCCTAGAGCTTCTATCCTGGGCCATTGAACTCTCTCTCACTCTGTGGCGGACTGCACACTCCCTAAATGAATTGACATGATTGGACAAATGATAGCCAGACTCTTTTCCAGCTTCTGGTATTTCATTCTAGTAGCTCAGAACATTTTCAAAGGATTTCCCAAAATTGTTCTTCACAATAATAAGCTGTCCAGTATAGGCATTTTCATGAAGTAACATTCTGGCATATTTTTATAATGGCCCTTTGTTTGCATTGCTCCAGCTGCTCTGCTACCTGCTCAGTTTGTTCCTCAGCTTTTATGGTTGTTTTTATGTGCTTTATTCAGTTGTCATTCCTGAAATACTGTAATTGGTTTTCGAAAACAGATAGATGTCTTTGACTGTAGGCCTAGATGGTCAGCATGATCATAAGATTTGGTGGGAAGCACATTATCTTTAAAGAAATTCACTCAATGAGACCAGAAACATATGTTAGCAAGACTGAAAACAACAAATGCTGGAGGTCACAGTTGGTTAGACAGCATTCATGGAGAGAGAGCAAGCTAACGTTTCATCAGAGCTGTCTTTCCATAAATGCTGTCTGACCTGCTGTGATCGCCAGCATTTGTTGTTTTCAGTGCAGATTCCAGCATCTGCAATAATTTGCTCCTATATATGTTAGCATGAGTTGGTTAGCTCAGTTAGCTAGACAACTGATTTCTAAAACTGAATAATGCTAACAGTGTGGTTCAATTCCTATGTTGGGTGAGGTCGCCTCTTCCCTTGCCTGAGGTATGGCGACCCTCAGATTAAACCACCACCTGTTGTCTATGTCTAATGAGCGAGCAGGACCATGGTGGTGTCAACTTTTTACTGTAAATAGTGCAACACATGGTCTCAATGTCAACATTTGCTGGGCCATGTTGCCTGTATGTGACTTGTTTGTTTAGCTGAGATTGGGTTTTCACTGCCCTATTTCGTCTTTTTGGCACATACCCTTTATTGCCTCAATTTACACAATTTGAAAGTTTCCTCTTGTGATACAACAATAGTGGGGTTTATCAGTAGACCCATTCCTTTCTCTTGTGCACTGCTACCTCTTCTAAACTTAAATGAAATAGCTGTGTTCAGCTTTTGAAAATCATCATGAAGGGACCCATCTTCCTCCCATCTCACTTTAATGGGTAACTGCATGCAGCAATTTCAGATGACATTTTGACTTAGCGATACAATATGCAATGAATCTGTATAGCAATAGAAGCATTCCTCTCTGTTAAAGCACGTGGTCATGAAGGTTTAAGGTAAGAAGTTAACCATGGTTTCCTATGTACCATTACCAAAATTCCATTATTTGTTTCAATGAGCATATTTAAATTCTCAAATTTTGCATTTTCTTACCACAGGATAATGCCTCCAATATGATATTCAATCTACTCCAATATGGGAGTATGGGAAACAGCACCTATTCTATTTGTTACGTCCTACTGTGCATAGTTGCTCACATAAATGTTTCGGATATATTTATCTGCTTCTATTGTTCATCTTTCATTATATCATGCAATATTTCATAATTGAGGAAGATAGTCATGCCTGCTATCCTTTGATGACCATGCATTGCTACTGAGAATTTCAACAATATTTCAACGGAGGGAGAATAAAGTATGTTAACTCCTTCTACTTTCCTCATTTGCCTTCCCTCTTGCAATGACAGTACTCTGTGCACTTGTGGCAAGTATAGAAGGAACATATGCTAATTAAACTGACCTAATTATATCTGACCATCAGCTCCCTGCTTCTCTTGCTTGAGATATTACACTGACAGAGCAATTCCACTCCAACTTAGTCTGGTTCACAGAATGCTGCAACTATTCCTCAGCAATAAATAAATCAATGCCAATAACTTATTAAATATCCAGCCAAAAGATTAGCATAAGTATTATATGTCAAAATATTCCAGGGCACAACTGTTAAAGCATTCAGCCTTTATTAAATAAATCCTTACCTAAGAGGTCATTTTTCACACATGAGACTACACATGAGTATTTGGCCAAAGGCTGACTGAGTGACCGCTGCTGATTCCAAATTCTGTCCTCAACCACTGCTGCTGCCCAATACAGATTTAGTGGTTTAACCCTGGTCTTAGGACTGAGGACTACAGCAGGTAATTTACCCACTGAGGTATTATGGGAACTTTATTGCTCAGACCATAAATTGATCAAATAAATTACAAGCATGGCAAATCAAGATTTTCTACATGTTGAGGCCACACTACCATGTGTCAAGAATATATCAGAACTGATAACAAGACTCCTGCGACCACTAGAAATCATGGTGGCACACAAACTCACAGCCGCACTATGACAAACACTCACAAGAACTAAAGACCCCATACCCATGACATGCAGGACCAACTAAGTGTACAAAATACCATGCAAGGACTGCCGAAAACATTACCTTGCCAGACAGGAAGGAAGCTAGCCATCAGGATGCACAAACGCCAGCTGGCAGCAAAGGGACAAGATGGACTTTCCCTCATTTCAGTACACTCAGACAACGAAGGCCATCAATTTAACTGGGACAACATGACTATCCAAGCTCAAGCCAAACATAGACACGCACAGGGATTCATAGAAGCTTGGTTCTCCATCCATAATGCTATCAATAAACATGTGGAATTAGGCCCCATATACAAATTCTTGCAAAAAAACCCAGAAATAACACAAAACGCCTCAACAGACTGGATCATATAAATACTAAGTGGAGTAGAACTACATCGCTTCATCGGAGGCCAGACTGATGATATTGCCTAGCATGGTGATGAAACGCCTGAACTATAAGCAGCCAGCTTAGCGAGCAAGTCTACAATCTCACCCACAACCCGAGCTACAAATCTTTGCAAAAATCTTAATGTTGAGGTTTACCTATCTCTATCCAAGAGGTTGGTATACCACCACTGTCTTAGGATGACTTAGTGTTGAGCACTAAATGACAACCTTGCAAGAAACACCCACAACCCAGAAATAAATTTTAAGAAAAGAAATCCCGTAGAAATTATTGGCAACCATTTTATTAATCTAATTACATTTAAATTCTTTACTGTTGTCATAGCTGACAACTTCATTGGCATCCATCAGTGTTTGTTCTGCTGCTACAACCGACATAAATTCTTCCAATCTCTTCCAACTTTTTCCATGGTTACTTCTTCCATTCTGACACAAAACTGCAATATGAAATGGTGTCACACAACCTAGATACTTTACTCTGAAATGAGGAAGAAACAAAACCTCTCAATCATGTTATGCCTTGTGACCAGAGGATATCTCAAAGTACTTTACAGTCACTGATGTACTTGCTTAAAGTGTAATCACTATTACGAAACAGGAAGTGTGACAGTTATTTTGTGCACATCAATTCCTGACAAAAGGCAATGCAATAATGACCAGACAATCAATGGGTTAATGATTTTAGTTGAGGGAAGAACATCCACATTCAATACTTTTTTATTCATTCAGGGGATGTGGACATCACTGGCTGGACAATTATGTACTGCCCAGCCCTAGTTGACCTTGAGGAGGTAGTAGTGAGCTGCCTTCTTGAACTGATGAAGTCCTTTTGGTGTTGCTAGACACACAATATTGTTCGGCACATGGAGGATAGTAAAACATAGCGTATGCAGGGTAGAATGATCTTAGTAGGATAATAGGTCGGCACAACACCGTGGGCTGAAGGGCCTGTACTGTGCTGTACTGTTCTATGTATTGTTAGGTGGGGGGTGGTGGGGAGGTGGGGGGTGCGGTGGTGATTCCAGGACTTTGACACAGGATGGTGAGTGGTTTGGCAGGAAACTTGCAAGTGGTGCAGTTCCTGTGTATCGGCGGCCCATGTCCTTCAGATGGAGAACATGCTGTCAAAGAGCCCTGGGTGAATTTCTACAGTGCATCTTGTAAGTGATATACATTCCTGCAACATGGATTGGCAATGGAGGAGGTGAATGTGTAAAATAACACATTGGAATTTTCCTGTTCTGTGAGGGCATGTAGGACCTCAGTTTAACAAGGCATCTGAAAAATGGGAAATTTAAAGAGAGTCATTATAGCTATTCTGATTAAACTTGGTCAATTGAACTCAAGCTCAGGAATTGGAGGATCATGTTTGGTTCCCATTCACAAGAAATAAGCTAAGCCATTAAAGTAGATGCAACATATTCTAAAGTGTGATATAAAGAATATCAGGAATCATGTTGTGATTTCCTTGCAAATGTTTAATTTTCAGCCAATGTAGCTAAAGTAGATTACCTAGTGATTTATCTTTCTATTGGTTGGGGCAACTTATACTACACAGTTTGGCTATTGCATTTTTCTACATTATGACAGTGACTACACTTTGCAAGTACTTCATTGCATACATACCCCAGAGAGTGGTACATATATGGAACGAGCTACCAGAGGAAGTGGTAGAGGCAAGTACAATTACAATACTTAAAAGACATTTGGACAGGTACATGGAATGGAAAGGTCTAGAGGGATATGGACCAAATGCAGACAAATGGGACTAGTTTTGGGAAACCTGGTCAGCATGGACGAGTTGGGTCAAAGGGTCTGTTTCCATGCTGCAAAGCTCTATGACTCTAATATTCCGAGAATGAGAAAGTGCTATAAAAGTTCAAGTTATTTCTTTCTTGGTGAGTCTCAGTGGGACATCAGAAAATTAGCAGTGATTCCTTGGTTTTCTTTTGCAATTGCAATTATGCTAACAGCTGATATAATGATCTACCCTCCTGAGAAGAGTACAGTGTGGAATTTGAGAACAGCCTTTGAGTATCAGTGACTGACTGATACCCATAGTTACTTTGACAATCTGGAAATTACAAATGGTTTAGAGGTGAATTGTGTGGCACTGGAAAAAACAGAAACTTGATTGGCATTGTGAAAAATCCATTAGGTTTGCACAGAAATAATCCAGGTTTTACTTAATAACAGTTGGCCGGCTGTTGCAGTACAGATCAGAACAATCAATCAGAAAACAGTTATGTTTGTATACCCTAAGAGATGACTTGTTTATTATACAGAAATGCCTGTGTCACTAACACCATTCCACTGTTGTGAAATTGAGAAATAAACTTTTATATTATTCATCGGGCAGAATAATAACAATTAGAAATATGGTGCTTATAAGCAAAGCTATGATAGATAAGATCACATGGTACTATTTTTAAAAAGCTTAATCAACAAGTACCTGAAAATTGAAGGATTGCAGTGTTAAATATATTCAGCAAGTAACCATGCACAGCTCTCCGCGGTAGAGAGGTGTAAAGATTCATACCCCCTTACTGAAGATGTCATCTTCATCTTGGTGTCAAATGGCCAGACCATTATTCAGAGACAATAGCTTCATATACTGACATCAATATGTTGAATTAGACATAAAAAAATGTTTATTGTAAATCTTTAGTGTAGCACAAACATCAGTTTCGCTTCTGGAATATTTCCCTGTCCAGAGAGCCACATCAACTGGGGAATAACTCAGACATTTTTAGTAAAAATTATAAAATAACAATGACTATCCTCCAGGGTCACTGTGACAATAGCCATAAAACAAAAGTCAAACATCAAAGAGGGAAAACCATAAAGGCAGCTAAATCAAAACAGAGTTAGAAGGGAAGATAATGCAACCCAGCCCCCGAGCACCCACTATCCCAAAAGGCTTCATGGGACACTATTATTCCTCTCCAAGGGCTGCTGAGCACAGATGTGAACACAGAGAGAGACAAAGTAGTCAGACTCCCTCCATGGCCCACTGCCTGAACCTGTTGATGGCTCCTTTAGCCAGGCCCAAGATCAGGATGCTATGATTTTAACAAGGTCAACCAGGTGGACATCATACAACATGAATTCCCTGATTAGGGCTGTTAATCTGGTCCAATCAGGGAGCCCTGGCTGACAGGTATAAATAGGAGTGTCAGCGATCTTGTTCACTCTGACAGCAGGCTCTGAGGGAGCTGGACCAGTGTCAAGTATGTTCCATGCCTAAATAAAGGGTGACTTGGTGAAGGAATACCAGTCTCTGGAGTTATTTCACAGGCATTAGTGAAGGTCCTCTGACCTGCCACACCCCTTCATGTTTGGTCCCAAAGATCAGGTGCTTGGGGCTGAAGTGAAACCACAAGAATAATAGGAGGTTTTCTAAATAACTGAACAAGAGTGCAAACTCTAACAAACTATTTAGACATTAAAAAGTACCTGGATCTGCAGTGCTGTAAGCTGCAGGGCTATGGCCAGTGTGCTGGAAGGTGAGATCAGAAAGGCTATTTGTGATAGCGTGGACAAGATGGATCAAATGGCCTCCTTCTGTGCTGTACCATTTCTATGGTTCTATGGTCGGGAGACGAAACTGCAGAGGGGGAAGAGGTGACAGATTGGACCAGTAATCCAGAACCTCAGGCTGATGCTCTGAGCATATGGGTTTGAATCCCATCATTGCTGATGATGAAATATAATAAACCCACCACCACGATAATAAATCACTCACTATTGAAAGACAAGGGTAGTGTGGCAAAAATGTAAAATCAAAAGGTATGAAAACAAGATGATGGAAGGCAGTGGGAAACTAAATCAAAACTGCATAGGTGGATACCTACGTATCCCTAAATAATCAGAACTTGGCTTTTTTTAGACATATTTTTCATCAGGCTGTTCAGACACACCTCCAGAGCAGTTGGAACTAGAACCAGGCCTTCTGGTCCAGAGGTAGGGATACTATCACTGCACCACAAGACATCACTGGGAATTTAGCTTTTATTTCTTTTCTACTATCATGCTACAAAAGCCCCTCTGTATGTTTTATTTTGAAAAAAACCCACCACCAAATCACCATATTAACTAATTAAGTAAGTTACAAGCACTGCTCACTAGTTGCAATATAAAGAACTCAGCTTTTGTTTTAAACCAACCACCAACCAACCCATTATGCAATCACCCAAATTAAGGACTCTTTCTTCATATTTTAAGAGCTTCCCGCACAACAAGAACTCAGTTCCGCAATGCTCTCAATCAACTATGAAAGTGTTCTGTTTCTGAGTCTTTAAGAGACCTGCATTTTTAAATTCGACCACACTTTGGCTCTCAAAAAGGTGCATAGAATTTTCATTCATAAACAGTCACATGTAAAATGTTAGATAACAAGGTGTGGAGCTGGATGAACACAGCAGGCCAAGCAGCATCATAGGATCAGGAAAGCTTGACGTTTCGGGCCTAGACCCA
>JAHRHZ010000278.1:504446-564539 GCA_024137785.1 Ginglymostoma cirratum | reverse complement strand
AGGGTCTAGGCCCGAAACGTCAAGCTTTCCTGCTCCTCTGATGCTGCTTGGCCTGCTGTGTTCATCCAGCTCCACACCTTGTTATCTCGGATTCTCCAGCATCTGCAGTACCTATTATCTCTGATACATGTAAAATGTTACACTAGTTTGTTCATTTTAGGATTATATTACAGTGACTCTGAAGCCAGAGCAATGTTAAAACAACCTTCTTGAGTTATTCTCACATCACATGACTTAAATGATTCAATTCCTTGCAGAATCAGCCTCATTTTGGTCTATCTAAACCCAAAGTGGCTTTATATTGAAATGAAACTATAGGATAACTATGATGTAAAAGGGATTAGGTGCAAATAACTAACTGATACACAAACATCTCTGGTGGCTGCTTTTACTCCACTAACATACTTAGGGATTGAGGAAGAAATGACTATCTGTGTGGTGGTGCTGCCCCCTAGCAGTTCTCATCTGCTTGCATGTCCAAGTGTGTGTGAGAAGTGGTGTTCTGTGAGGATTGAATGGCAGAGCAACATTCTCTGCAGTGACAGTACGGTATGATAATACTACTGCCTTGTGACTGGTCTGGTGAACTGATGTTTGAAAGTGAGTGAGATGTTCTGAAGGAACTGAATAACAAGGAGATATTCTGTGTGATTTCAATGAAAGGGTGCTGGCCTGCTGATTGAATTTGCTTTAATCTACGCCTGTTCATGAGATGACGATTTAAAGAAGCAGGATGACAGAGGAGCAATTCCCGACTCAGGTATAGTGTGGAGATGCTGCCCCCTGCTGTTCATTGTCATCTGACTATCCAAGAAACAAGGCAGGCCACTGGGTTAATGATGATTGAAAATGACAATTTTTTTTGAATAAAATTTGCACTCCTTGTGGGAAAAGCTTTCAGCAGGGAACGTGCGTATGTAAAATTGCATATAATAAGTTAAATTCCAGCATCTTTAATGATATTTTAAAGGTAATATTTAAGCTGCAGTAAACTAAATTCTGC
Source organism: Ginglymostoma cirratum (assembly GCA_024137785.1). Lineage (NCBI taxonomy): Eukaryota > Metazoa > Chordata > Chondrichthyes > Orectolobiformes > Ginglymostomatidae > Ginglymostoma > Ginglymostoma cirratum. Next base: position 563,536 of record JAHRHZ010000278.1, on the reverse strand, counting down.
TTCTATTATATGGGTCATGGAATTTCTTGGGAACATTCATGGATATTTTGGGATTGTTGTCTACAATTCCATCCTTTTTTTTACTACAAACACTTCAAATCAGTGAGTTACTGTCTTGCACTGTGAGATGATCTGAAAGAGCTGCATAACCCGTATTATCTCAAAATTTATCTATTGTATGGAGGTTTGTGGTTCAGTAGCTGTTCTGCTGTTTCAATGCGTGTCTGTGAGTGAGGTGTTGCATAAAACAAAGGAATTATTTAGGATTCAGTTACATGCAATTTGGAAGTGCTACCTTCATCCATGGTGCTGCACTGATACCTAAAATCTAATGCTACAATTTTCTAATATCCAGGTTGATGTAAAGGAGAAACAATCTTCACGAAAAACTAAATTTGTCAGTAATATTCTAGGGGTTTTTCGATTTGATAATGTGATGTGATTTTGCCTTTGGCTGGATATTTTATCTCCTGCAGTAACATTTATGTTATCTCCAGTAGCATAAGAAACTGGTTGTGTGTACCATAATATTGAAAAATCCAAAAAACATTTATTACTGTTAACTATCCTATACAAACATTGTTTTCAGGCGCCTAAGTTTCTGAGCTAACGTTAAGTTTATTTTCTCAACCTTGGAAGAAGAATATTCTCGTGTCTTGGAATAGGCAGACAATTGGTCCCTGGGCAAAGGGCGCTTGTACATGCCTTCCGAGTTTACGTTATGCCAGGGCTGGTAAACAATTCTCCATTGGTGTTGATGAAAATGCAGCAAGGCAATATGAAAAATTTGTTTTGTTAATCAACATTTAATGATAGCTGAATTGCTAGTGCATACCATTCATTCTGCTAAACCGTTTTGAGCATGAATAGTGGAGTGACAATGTGATATGGATCATTCGCCATTCTGCACATGTATCTTGCAACAGGTTTGTCAAACACGATTCGTTCCAGGATACAAAGCAAACTGAAATACGCGTTCATTGTGCAAGCAGTGGTAATGCTCATTTTGTTGCTAAGTTGTTGAATGATGGAAAATTTAAAGAAGTAATCCGTCCTTGAACCTAATCCTCACTGTACGCTGTGAAGATGTCTGTTGCTACTTTCATCCAAGGAGTAGATGGAATATCGTGTGAATGTCAAAACACCCTTTGCCTTTGAAGTTGGTATGTTTGGAATTTGCACATGCATTCAAGAGTCAACAAATAACCTGACTGATCCCTGGCCAGTAAACTGATGCATAAGCAAGCATCTTGTGCGTTCAGTATCGACGAGTCCCTAGTGTAAAGTAAACATGATATCCTGGTGTAATGCTTTGGTATTAGGATTCATTTGCCCTTAAAAATAACTTGACCTAGGGGTATACCAAGTTTGCCTCTGAACAGTCAAAATGAACGAATACTATCAGCCCATCCGTGCATAATGATATTTTGCAACTCTTGAAATTGCTTATCTCCATTAATCATCAACTGCAACTCTTATCCTGGCTCCTGTGAAAGTGCATCACATCAACCATGAGAATGATTTTCCAGACTATGATATTGAAGATAATCTGTGTATCAAGAGCGATATCTTGATCTTTCTGTGGGTGACTCATCTGCCCAGAGTCACCAATGTCAATCTTGGTTCCTGGCTTGTACTGAGATTTGTGCATACTCATTGCCCTGCCACCATTAGATTATTGATTGCTACCTGACAGAAGACTTTGAGAAGCCAAGATGAATTTGCATTTGGTACTGCAGTGAGATCTTGCCAATGCACAGAATTAATGATTCAGCATATACTGTAAAATGTACCATGGAGTGGAATTTGCTGAGGTATATATCCTTCAGAATGTGTTGCGCTATTATGTAGACACTAGCTGTTGTTTTAACTTTAGCTTTAACGATGTGTCATCTTGCCTTTTCAGGATACATGATATTAATGTTTGTAAAAGTCGCTGATTTCCTCCTATTGTCAGCATGGTGTGTGAGGTTAAAAATATGGAAAGCTTGATCATCTTCTGAAATTTGCCTTCCACTTAGTTGACTCTAAGCTTCATTGATGAAAATATGTACATCTGCTTAAGACTTTCCTAGCTGCCTCTGTTGTACTCAGTTGTTGGTCACCTGTGTTTGTGCTGGGGTCTGGATTGACCTTTGGAAACCAGAGTCCCTTGATGTCATTTGCTCTATAGGTATTTTTGGTTTGCTGCAGTTTATTGACTGTAGCAGTTGTGTTGGTTGCACCTAAAGCATGTAATTTCTGTTAGCGAGCCACTTTGAATTCATATTTTCACCCATCCTCAGGACATGCTTCAATAGTATGACTCTTCCTATTGCTCAAAAGATCATTCCTAAAGCTTATAATTGGTGTAGAGGCAATGACTATCTTAATGAGCCTGAGAATTCAGCTTCAGAAAAGCCAAGCTAGTGTCTTTTGCAGAGGTATCTTTTGACAAGTGGTCAATAGACTCTTGGGATTGATGTCTGTATGACATGAGTTGGAAATTGTCATTCCTGAAGTTAGAAACAAAAACAGAAATTGGTGGGAAAGCTCAGCAGGTCTGGGACCGTCTGTGGGGAGAAATCAGAGTTGACATTTAGGATCGACCGGCCCTTCTTCAGAACTGATTGTACCTAGGAAAAGGCTGGTATATATGCTAGAGAAGGAGGGATGGGGAGGACTGAATGATAGATGAGGGTGGAGTCCAGACAGAGAAAAACAGTTGGGCAGACAAAGGAATGGGTAAAGGTCAGTCTGGGAGAATGAACAGCTGCTGCTGGGGATCAGGGGACCACTGGTAACTGACAATGTTTAGTGTGTGGTACCAGTCCATGTGATGACAAGGCTGGTGTGAGGGGTTTGGGTAAGGATATGGCAGAAGGTGCTCAGGCCCTCAAATTATTGAACTCCATATTAAGTCTAGTGGGGTACAGGGTTCTCAAGTGGAAAATGAGGTGTTATGCTTCTAGTTTGAGCTCAACTTAGCTGGAGCACTAGAGCAAGCCTGAGAAAGACATATTGGCTAGAGAACACAATGGTGTGTTGAAATGGCAGGCAATCGGGAGCTCAGGGTCATATTTGCGGTCAGAGCTTAGGTGTTCTGTAAAGTGGTTGCCCACTCTGCTGGTTGTCTCCCTGGTGTAGAGAAGAGCACATTGTGACTAGATAACAGACTACAGTAGACGAGATTGAGTGAAGTGCGGGTAAAGTACTTCTTCATCTGGAAAGCGTGTCTGGAGCCTTGGTAATGTGAGAAGGGAAGAAGTAAATGGACAGTTGTTACACTTTCTGTGGTTGGAGGGGAAGGTACCATGGGGCTGCAAGGATGTGTTGGGAGTGGAGTGAAGGAGTGAACCTGGGTGTCCCGGAGGGAACAGTCCTTCCAGAAGACTGACAAGAGAGGGGAGGGGAATATGTCTGAATTGAACTCAGAAAGAAGATAGAAATGACTTGCATTTATATAGCACATTTCACTAGTTTAGGATGTCCCACAGGAACATAGGATAGAGTAGCAGAATTAGGCCATTTGGCCCATCAAGCCTACTTCATCATTCAATTAGATCACAAAAGATTGTACCATGTTGACTTGCTCGCTGAGCTGGCTAGTTTTCATTCAGATGTTTCGTCAACATGCTAGGACAAGGTAACCATAGTAGCCCAAGCCAAACATAGACATGGAATTCATGGAGGCACGGTTCTCCACCCATAATGCAATCAACAAACATATAGAATTGGACCCTATATGCAAACCCATACAGATCAAAACCGGAAATAACTCTACTCACCATAACTGACCAGACAGCATAAATTCCAAGCGGAGTAGAATAACATCACTTCGTCAGAGGCCTCACTTATGTTACCTAGCATGGTGACGAAACATCTGAACGAGAACAAGCCAGCTTGACGAGCAAGTCAACAACCTCAATCACAACCTGAGATACAGATCTTTGCCAAAACTTTAAACGTGTACCATCCTACCTTAATGCCATTTTCCAACACTAACTCCACATCCCTTCATATCTTTTAACAGATTTTTTACTGTTAATTTCAGTCTTGAGTATACTCAATGACTAAGCTTTCACAGCCCACTGGAATTGTGAATTCCAAAGTTTTACTACCATCTAAATGAAGAAGTTCTTCCAAATGCCAGTCCTAAATGACCAATCTCTTATTCTGAGACACTGTCTCCTCAGTATAGAAATCCCCAATGGAGGGAGACATCCTTTCTGCATCCACACTGTCACGCCCTGTAACAATTTTTTGTGCTCTATGATATCACCTCTCATTCTTGTAACTTTAGAGAACATGGGGGTCAGTGTCCCTTATTGGACAATCCTGCTGTTCCAGGAATCAGTCTGATAAACCTTAATTGCACTTTTTCTGTGGCAAGTACTGACTTCTTTGGGTAAGAAGACCAAAACCATATCTAATATTCCAGGTGCAGTCTCACTAAGGCTCTATACAGTTGTACCAAGATTGTTTTACTTGTACATAGTTGTAGCAAGTCCTGGACAATATCCAGACTTGGGCTCAAAAGTGAGAAGTAACATTTAAGCCACACAAATGCCAGGCAATGACCATCTCCAATAAGAAAGAATCTAACCATTGTCGCTTGACATTCAATGGCATTACTAGCACTGAATCTCCCACTATCAACATCTTGGGAATTGCCATGGAACAGAAACTGAACATATATACTGTGGCTATAGGAGCAGGTCAGCAGCTGGGAATTCTGTAGTGAGTAATTCCTCTCCTGCCACATCAAAGCATGTCTATATCTATTAGGGACAAATCAGGAGTGTGACAAATGCTACCCACCAGCCTGAATGAATGCAACTTCAACATTTAAGAAACTTGGCATGGTCCAAGACATAATAGCCTGCTTGATTGACACCATATTTGCAAACATTCACTCCCACCGCTGCTCAGTAGTAGCAGCGTGTAACATCTACAAGACGCACTGCAGAAATTCACCAAGGCTGTACAGACAGTGCCTTCCAAACACATGATCATTTACATGTAAAAATGCAATTGCAGCAGAAACATGGAATACCAGCACTCCAAACCACTCACTATCCCAATGTGGAGCTATATCACCATTCCTTCAGTATTGTTGGGTCAACATATTGGAACTCTCTCCCTATTGGCATTGTGTCTGCACCTACACCAGACTACAGCGATTCAAGAAGTTAGCCCACCACCACTTTCTTAAGGGCAACTAATAAATGTTGGCCCATCCAATAATGGCCTCATCCCATGAATCTTTTTTGTTAATTCCAGGGATTTAGGGCAGGGAGGCTTGTCATATGAGGAGTGGTTGAGGACTGTGCGTCTGTATGTGATGGAGTTTAGAAGGATGAGGGGGCATCTCATTGAAACTTACAGAATACTGAGAAGCCAGGATAGAGTGACCATGAAGAAGATGTTTTTCACTAGTAAGAAAGATGTGAATCCAAGGGCACACTGTCAGAATGAAGGGATGACGAAGAGAATTTTTTTCAGCAAAATGGTGGTTAATCTGTGGAACTCACTGCTGCAGAGGCCATGTCATTGAGTGTATTTAAGTTAGAAATAGATCGTGTTGTGGAATCCCTCCAGCATGGGAACAGGCCATTCAGCCCAACACATCCATGCCAACCCTTTGAACAGCATCCCACCCAAATTCAACCCCATACCCTATCCCTGTATTTCCCACTGCTAATTCACCTAGCCTGCACATCCCTGGACACTATGGGCAACTTAGCATGGCCAATCCACCTAAATTGCACATCTTTGGACTGTGGGAGGAAACCAGAGCACCTGGAAGAAACACATGCAGACACAGGGATAATGTGCAAACTCCACACAGACAGTCACCCAAGGTTAGAATTGAACCTGGGTCCCTGGCGCTGTGAGGCAGAAGTGCTAACCACTGTGCCACCCCTGGGTTCTTGATGAGGAGGGGGATCAAAGGTTAGGGGAGAGGGCTGGAAAATGGCATTGAGAAACATATCAGCCATGGTCGAATAGTGGAGCAGACTCAATGGGCTGAATGGCCTAATTCTGTTCCTGCAGCTTATGGTCTTGGGGACGATCCTGATCCTATATCCCAGGGAGAGGGTTAGGGGAGGGAGTGGTGGTGAAGCAGATTTTATTGGGAAAATAGTGTGGAGGGAAGGGGGATTATATTTTGGGAGGGAGTGCCCTCGATGTGAGCAGGGCAGCCTCTGAGTGAAGTACATCTCCGTTCGACCTACTCTCTGTCATGTAGACCATAAAAAAGAGCTACCCACTTCTTCCCAACCCCCGACATTGCACCTAAAATGGATAAACTACTTTTTAAATGGTGAGAAACTAAAAACAGCAGCGCTCCTGAGGATTTTGCAGTCTAGTTATATAGATCATTAAAATATATGAATAAGTATGAAAAAATCAAAAGGCTGATGGAATGTTAGCCTTTATGTTTAGAAGATTGGAATACAAGAGTTCGGTCATGGTTTGGTTGCACCTAAGCCCTGGTTAGACCATACTTGCAACACAGTATGCAGTTCTAGGCCAGAATATATGGGCCGCTGAGGGAGTGAAGAACAGACTTACCAGAACAATATCTGCTTTCCAAAAGTTACATTACAAGGAGAAATTATATAAACTAGGATTGTATTCCTGGTTAGGCAGTAATTTGATCAAAATATTAAGCGTGAATGGAGGGAAGATGATTCTGCTGGTTAAGGATTTTGGGACTAAGGAATATAGTCCAAAATTAAAGCTAGGCCCATTGGGAGTGAAATTAACAAACCTTTTTAGACACGAAGGATGGCAGAAGTTTGGAACATTTTTCAATATTTGCAACTGATACTTGATCAACTATAAATATCAAATCTAAAATTGTCAAGGTTTCTGTCATCTAACGATATTAAGGGTGGGTAGAAGTAAAGGGCTAAAGTGGGTATACTGGTTTAGGTGACAGGTCAGCTATGATAGATTGAATGGTGGAATAGGCTCCAGTGGCTAAATGGCCTACTCCTGTTCTCATGTTCTAGTATACAGACCTTCAGCACTAGGTGGCAGCCTTTACTCAATGATTGCTCACCTCTGCCTCATAAGGTTGCAGGTTTAGATCCCATTGACAATGTCGCAGTGTGGAGGGAGTGTTTTGCACAATTGGAAACATAATCTTCTCCATGTAAATTGTGGTCCTGTCTGCCCCATTGGATAGATGAAAAAAAGCAGATGGATCTTGCCCAGTGCCCTTCAATCGGCATCACTAAAATAGGTACCTAGACATATTCCTTCTTCTAAGCTTACTCACTCATTTATTTTGAACCAAGTCTCAGTTGCCATACTGGGGCTTGGTGTTGGAGGTTGATGGGTAGGGGTGGGAGTGGGAGTAGGAGTGGGACTGGAGACATTGGGTACATGCAACAAGGTCTCTGGGGGACAGAGTGCAGGCAGCCAAGAAGATACAAAACTGCATCATCAGAGTAAGTGCACTATAAGTTGAACTTCCTTTAAATTTGAAAGAAACTGAGAAAATTCAGGTTTCAATTCAACTTGAGATGTTTCTTTTCCAATTGGAAACTTTTTCAATTGAAAGAAAGTTGAAGGTAATGAAAGAACACAAAGCTCCTTCTGCCAAAGCACTTAAAGTGTCCTTTAATCTCTCACGCTAACTTCAATAGGGGGAAAATTTCATACAATTGTTGTATGTCTTGTATTGCTAGCAGAAATGGAAATTACATCAATATGATATGAGTCAAAACTTGATGACCAGCTAAATTTCCTCTACCAACTTACAACAAAGTTGGCTGTGATTTGCTGTTTATAGAAGGACATGTCGAGAAGCAGCTTGTCCAAGCAGTGAGGAAAAGTCCTGTACAGATTGACAAGATGCCAATGCAGCCCAAATGATGATTTTCATTTCTGAGATCAAGCAGCGCTTGTTATGTTGTTACCTTGCCCCAAAAAGCAAATCCAGTGTTCCATGATTTAGCCTAACAATGACAGATTAAAAACAGACATTGGAGTTAATGTTGAGATGTTCATGTATGGGATGAAAACTATGACTGGGTGCCGTCATGGAGCTGCGAATAGTGGTAAGATGGTGCATGATGCTATTTGTGGTATTAGTGGTGAATATTAAAATCATCTCTGAACCGCTTGACTAGGAAAATATCTATACTGAGAAACTCCTGAAATAACGATTTGGTGTTGATATGATTGATCTTCAACAACCATCTTTCATGCTAGCTACGTAACCAATCAATAGGACTCTTTACGACAATTCCCATTAACTCAATTTTTGCAAGGGTTCCTGATCCTGTACTTAGTCCAATACTGCTTTGATATCAAGGGCATTCATCTACATTCTGCCTCTGGAGTTCAGCTCCTTTGTTCATGCATGAATCAGGTCAAGAGCTGAGTGGCCGTAGCAGACCCCAAAGTGAGTATCAATGAACAGATTAATACTGAAGGAGTGCCACTAGATAACATTGTCAACAAACTTTCTATCGCTTTGCTGGTGATTGAAAGTAGCAATTGGCAGGATTGGATTTTTCCTGCAAAAGTTGTACTAATCCGAATGTTGTCAGAGCACATAGCTGTTGTCAGAGCACATAGCCATTGCAGTGTCCAATGCCTTCAGATGTTTCTTGATGTCGCATGAAGTGAAACAAAATGGCTGAACACTAGCACTTGCAATTCTAGGCACCTCTGGAGGAGGCTGAGACGGATCACCCACTCAGCACTTCTGTATAAATGTGTTTGGAAATCCTTCAGAATGTCTTTTGCATTGATCTGCTACCATCTCTGGTGGATCTGCCTGCCAGTGGGACCCGACATACCCAGGGATTGTGGTGATGTCTACGACAGAGTTTGTAAGGTGTGTTTCCATGAGTTTGTCTATGTCAGGCTGTTGGTTGTCTAGTCTGTTGAACAGGTCTCCCAATTTTGGCACAATCCCTCAAACATTAGTAAGGAGTGTTTTGCAGGGTTGACAGGCCTGGATTTGCCATTGCCATTTTTAAAGTTCAGGTTAATGCTTGGTTCTCTGTTTGGTCTCATTTATCGTTTTAGACTTTGGTTTTGGTTTGATACAACTGAATGTCTTGCTATGGTGTTTGAAGGCTGTTAAAAATCAATCAATTTATACAGCAGCTTTCACATTCTCATAGTCATCTAAAGCACTTCACAGTAAGTTACGTTTTTTTATTCATTCATGGGATGTGGGTATCTTTGGCTAGGTTGACATTTATGGCCCATCCCTAATTGCCCGGAGGACAGTTAAGTGTCAACCATAGATCTGTAGTCTGGAGACACATTTAGGCCAGGCCAGGTGAGGATGGCAGATTTCCTTCCATGAAGCCCATTAGTGAACCAGATGGATTTTTCCTGACAATGAGCAATGGTGTCATGGTCAGCATTAGACTCTTATTTATGCATTGTTGCTGAATTCAAATTCCACCGTCTGTTGTGGCAGGATTCAAACCCAGGTCCCAAGAATATTAAATAAAAACCAAAAGAGCTGCAGATGCTGGAAATCAGAAACAAAACCAGAAATTGTAATCCTAAGAATATTACCTAGGTGTCTGAATTAATAGTCTAGCAATAATACCACTAGGCCATTGCCTACCATTTTGAAGTGATGTCACTTTTATATTAGGTAAATGTCATAGTCAACTTTGAACAGACCAAGATTTGTCAAAAAAAAAATGAGGCAACTAGTTTGGTGATCTGTTTTGGTGAAGCTGATTAATGGATGATTATGGATCAGCAAAACAGGAAATGTTACGCTGTTTTTTGAACAGTGCTGCTGAATCCACTGAATAACCTGATGGCGCTTAGCTTTTGCACCTTATCAATAAAACAACAATTTCAAAAGTGCAGCATTGTCTCAGTCCATATCTGATGAATCAACCTAGATTATGTGCTCACATCCTAGAGTATGGTTCAAAGTCAGAACAATCTTTCAGATGCAAGTTGACAGGAAATACCTCGATTAATGATAGTCTGGGTACCAGTAACAAATTACTTCAGTCTTGATATCCCAGGTGAAATTGAAGGGTAAAAGAATCAGGTAGTGTTTAAACACAAAATTGTAATCTTTATTGAAAAGTGCTTGCATAGAGACATTGCATGAGGACAGCATCCATTACTTTCTGAGGAAGAGAATTCAACAAACTAATGACTTAGAGAGAGAAATTTTCCTCATCTCTTTTTTAAATTATGTTCTTTAATTAAATTGTATTCCCTTGTTGTAACCTCTCCCACAATAGGAAACATCCTCCCAGCATCTACCCAATTAAGTCCTGTCAGGACTTCAAGAAGACTACCTCTCATTCTTTTAAACTCTAGTAGGTTGAACGTATTGGGCCTATACCCATCATCCTAAAATAAGCTCCGACTCTCAGGAATGAGTAGCCGAGAACCTGTTGCAGAGTGCTTCCACTACAACTATATCTTTTTTCCAAAGAAGGAACTTAAAAATCTATACAGTCCTCCAGATGTAGTCTCACTGAAACCCTGCATAGTTGCAGCAAGATTTCCCCCCTTCTTTTGTATTCCATTCCCGTTGCAATAAATGTCAGCATTCTAGTCGTCTTCCTGATCACTTCCGGTGCCTTCATACTAACTTGATTTGATCCACACATAAGGACACACAGATCCCTCTGTACCATAGAGGTTCAGCAGTCTTTCTCCATTTAGATAGAACACTGCTTTTTTATCTTGTCAACATGAATAAGTTCACATTTTTTCACACTATAATATAGTATGACCTTGTATCACATTTTGTTGATGACACTCCTGACAAGTACCTTTAAAGCTCTAGCTACATTGAAGATGCTAGTCAGTAAAAGTTGTTGCTATTGGACCTTAGAAATGTTGTTACATCCCTGACATTAAAGTCTACTTCAGTTGTTATCAAGCCAATTGTTATCATTAGACTTGAATCAATCTCTTCTCTCAAGCTCCAGTTAGCACAAACTTCAAATTGATGTAAGCTTCCCCACTCACATCATATTCCATACTGGATTTCACCTCCTCATTGCCTTCATCCTCACTAATATACATTAGTTTCCAACCTTTAGAACATTTCATATCCATTGCTCATTTATGGCATCCTCTTCAAAAGGTTATGAATTTAAAGAAAGACTTGGGAGACTCCAATACAAAACCAAGGCAGACATTCTTCTCCCGTATAGAAGGAGACTTTCACTGTATTTTGCGTAAGATATCAAACTGAGGCTCCAGCTGTCCTTGAGAATATTGATCCCTCAAGCAATTTATCTGGGTGGGGAGGGGACACAGTGGCTTTGGTTGGCACAGTGCCATAGTGTTTACCACTGCTACCTCACAGCGCCAGGGACTTGGGTTCGATTCCACCCTCGGGCAACTGTCTGTGGGGAGTTTGCGTGTTCTCCCTGTGTCTGCATGGGTTTCCCCTGGGTGCTCCGGTTTCCTCCCACAGTCCAAAGATGTGCCGGTTAGGTGGATTGGCCATGCTAAATTGTTCCATAGTGTCTAGGGAGGTGCAGGCTAGGTGGATTAGCCACGGAAATTGCAGGGATAGGGTAGGGGGTGGGTCAAAGTGAGATGGTTTTCAGAGGGTCGATGTGGACTCGTTGGGCTGAATGGCCTGTTTCCACACTGTAGGGATTCTATGATTATCACAGTGATGTTTGTGGGATCCTGCTATGTCAAGTTGGGCACCACATTTCCTGCATACACAAGTGACTGAACTTCAAAAGTGCTTCATTGGCTGTAGAGCACTTTGGGACATCATGAGGTTATGAAAGCCGCTGGATAAATACAAATTGTTTCCAGTTCTTGTTTATAAAACTCTTTTTTGCCTTACTTTAATCATATGTCTATAGTCTTCCCTTTGTGATTTGATACACATTTCCCTCTTCTTCCATTTTGCCATCTAACCCTATTGAATTTCTAAACTTCTAACCTTTTCTCTAACATTTGCCTCTATTAGTAAAAGCTGTCTCAATACTACTTTGATTATACTTTTTGGTCATCTCTCCTAACTGTTGTAGTAATAATGCTCAGTATTTGTTTCTCCAGTGTGAGGGTTGAGATTGAAGGTGTTATTAAATAGAAGTTGCCCTTGCTGATTGATCAATTTGTTCTCTGAAGTATTGCTTCCTGTTGAATTTGCTGATTCTGCAGTTCTTTCAGGAGGCTTGTTGTCATGTGCTCAATATGTATAACTGGAAATAAAGGGTGCTTAATACCAGCAATTTGTAATTGTTTCACCGAAAGTCCTATCTTTAAGATGCAATCTAATAACACCGCAACTGTTTTTTTTGCAAATTTATAAGTATTTATCTGTTAGTCTGAGGTACATGATACATCTGAGCTAATTTGTTGCAATTATAAACAATCCTTACTATCCTTGGAGCTTAAAGCTGGATCTGTTTCTAAAAAGAACCTTGTTGTATATTTACAATAGGAGAAAGAAGTAATTCAAGTTACAGTGTTAACTCTGTGTAGCCTTCTTTTCAAGCAACATACATAACTGCATGGACTAAAGAATTAATGGTGGCTTGACTAAAATTTATACTTTAAATTTAATCTTCAAAAAAAATCAGGGAATTGCAAACCTTAAGACCTTATCAAAAAAGAATGAGTCATTCTGCATGCTCATATGAACACATGGAGCTATGTTTAGTTTTGTAGATACATTAAAACAGGTTACATTTTTAACCACAATGGATTAATGTGATTCCAAATAAATAAGGCTTACAAAGTCCGTAGTTAACCAAACTGAAAATCAGAGATATCAAATTGATTAGAAAACAGAAGTTGTGAAGGAAATATCAAACGTGAGTTCATTGCTTTATGTAGTGGCCCAGACCTTCCAGTTTCCAGCTGGCAGGAGGCCAGATCTACCCTGAAAGATGCACATCAGGATCCTGTAGAGGTCCCAACACAATGACATTACAGTAATTGCTCAAATTGTTTAATCGGGAACACTCCCAAAAAAGCCTCCTACATTGAGTTTGACCTGGAGACTTCAGAGGATTCTGACTTTCTCATTTCATAATTACCAGGAAACATTAAGAGATTAAAACCTACTCTAACTCCTGGCTGACTATAAAACTGAGCCCCCAATAATACTCATTGATTGCCCTCTCTAAAACCAGACACCAGCCGCTGAGGCTTTCGGGTGCAGGGAACACTTGCAGAACTTGAGACAGCTGAAGGATGAAATAATATGGCAGTTCCCTGGATACCTGATGCAGCCACACATTATCAACTTGCTCATAGCCCATTGAACACTGGAGAGTGGAAATCCTTCTAATTAACAAATGCATCTGGCAATTCTGAAGGCTACTTAATTGCCCAAGGATGCATCTATCACCCCCAGACCTATGGAAATCCTGCAAAGTAAACCACTTGGACAGCCTTCTGTGTTTGTTTCATGTCATCCACCTCAAAGTTAATTCAATGGGAAGCCTACACAAACAAGGCATCTGTGACCCCATTAATGCTATTGAAGCCTGAAGATTGTACTATGCTACATTATTTTCCACTAGCAGATCTCTGGAAAGACCCAGACACAAAGAAATTGAGAGCTGCATTCATCTTGACAACCCTAGACATTGTGTGGTTACATGCCCCTCTTGAGCAGAAGTCTTCATCCAAATGTGAACAGCCAAGGCACTTTATAAAAGTTGCTGTTCCCAACAAATTTAGGCTGAATGTTTCTAGTCCTGTTAGTGGTAGTCTTTCACCGTGGATGAGCACAGATTTTCAGTTTTAGCCTTTATTACCTTGCTGTCAGGTCCATGCTAGTCAATTACAAACTCCCTTTATGTAGTCACTTCTTCAACTTGGTGAGACACATGCACAGGTTGGAATCCATGCACTGGTGGGAAAGCAGGAACCCAGTGTTAAAATACCCTTAGTTGCACTTTCAATTAGCTCAATTGCTTTCTCCTTGACCCAAGGGAGTTCCTCTGCTGGACTCAAAATCTGTGCTGGGGTAGGTCAGAAAAGGCAGGATTGAGATTGAGATTCTTAACTGACTTCAATTCCAAGGAATTTAGTTCTGCACAGTGGTAAAACCCACCGCCACTTACATACATAGACTCTCATATGAGTATGTGTGACAATAAAGCTAATAATAATTCTAAACCAGGAAGTATAAATAAGAGTATTTAATTCAATGCAAAATGTTAAATAAAGAGATGGAAAGAACGTTGTGATTAAGAGAGAGATAAAAGGCACAGTAAATCAAAGTAAAATAAAGATTTTAAATGATTTTTTAAAAACTCTTCAATAATACTTAATATGAAGGATAAGACTTCACATATTTAAAAGTAAATTTTCAGTACCATGGAGGTATTTGGCAGTAGTTAAGAATTATTAAATTGTTATTGTTATCAAAAATTTAGGATCTGTCCAATTGAATGTCATTGTTAAACACTCAGTTACATTGAATAGAATTTTTTGGGCTTATTTAGTGATATAATCTCATGTAGTGGCACGCTGAGCTTACCAACATGATATTGTTAATGTTACACTTCTAGAAGAGCAGCACAACTCCAATACAACTTCTTGATTTCCATGTTTAACAGAACAATGGAAGTCCCAACACCAAAACATGCCGGCCTGGTGCAAAGTTGCCATCCAACTTATAGTAACCTAGCTTTCTAGAGAAATGCCCAGTATTGTAAAAAGATAGTCAATGGCCCTGTTATGTATTATAATTGGTGTATGTTGTGTTAGGACAGTGTCCCTTGAGGAAGCAAGTCACGTGACACTGATGAGTGTTCAGCCAGTGCTCAGGGGTTGTCCAGATTTGGTCTGTTCTTAGTTCTGACTGGAACATAGTAACTGTGCAGTATAGAATAATGGGTGACAAGTGGAAATGGCCAATGTGTGAGAGAGAGAGAAAAAAAATTCTTTCACTCAGTGGTGTGTCCTGACATCTGACGAATAAGATTGGAACCACACCGATTTCAGGCCCAGTTAGGCAGAGAGGAGGAAAGAATGGAAAATTCCTTGCACCCAAACAAAATAAGGGAGAACATTCAAACACAATCTCCTATACAAAGGTCAGTCATGGAAATGGAACCAGGAGTCAAACATTTTAGCTCACGTTGATGCTAGGTTGCGCTTGCAATTGGCATGTGGTGCCTATGGAATTGGTTCAGTGCTGTCGCATACCCTACCGAATGGAGAGGAAAGGCTGATGGTTTTTGCTTTGTGCTCTTTCACTAGTGCACACATGAAAGGTGCCCAATTGGAGAAGGGTGCCCCTCAGCATCTTTTTTTGGTGTGAAGAAATTTGAGCACTACTCCTACAACAACCACATCTTTCTACTAACAGATCATTGTTCCCTCACTGCAATCTTCAGCCCATACACTGGGATCCCATCAATGACAGCCAGTCGGCTTCAGAGGTGGGCGCTGTTCCTCTCAGCACACTTATATGATATAAAAAATAGGCAGTCGGAATGACAAACAAATGCTAATGCATTGTGCAGGCTGCCTTTGTCCTCAAGTGAAGGGAAATCCACTCGTGGTTTGAAGATTTTTTTTATTCATTCATGGGATGAGGGTGTCGCTGGCTAGACAGCATTTATTGCCTATCCCTAATTGCCCAGAGGGCAGTTAAGAGTCAACCACATTGCTGTGGGCCTGGAGTCACATGTAGGCCAGACCAGGTAAGGATGGCAGTTTCTTTCCCTAAAGGACATTAGTGAACCAGATGGGTTTTTCCAACAATTGGCAATGGATTCACGGTCATCATTAGATTCTTAACTCCAGAAATTTATTGAATTCAAATTCCACCATCTGCCGTGGTGGGTTCCCAGAATGTTGTCTGGTCTCTGGATTAACAGTCCAGCGATAATACCACTAGGCCATCGATCTACTTCCATCAATTAGAAAATGTGCCGGTGATGTCAGCACAAGTGAAGAATGATACCAGAAGTGACCCAGTTTTTAAGGCACGTGATGGATCAGGTCCTAAAAGGGAGGGCTGGAATTCAAGCCAACCGTGTCCTGCAGTTGGGGGTTGTCAGTTCAGAATGCTATCTACTATGAGGAATGAGGATGATCTTCCCTCTGAATTTACAACACAAGGTACTGGAGCAGTCACACCACGGGTATCCATGGGTGGTGAAGATGAAAGAGCTCACCAGGAGCTTTTTTTGGTGACAAAATTTGGGTGCTTAAATCAAACAAAAGGCCATCTTGTGCCAGACTTGTGAAAAAATCAGAAATCCACTACCAATGCCTTCATTGCACCCTTGGGAATGGCCTAACATGCTGAAGTAACATGTCCGCATTAATTTTGTTGGCCCTTTTGGGGGTCAAATGCTGCTGGTGGTAGTTGATGCTCATTTTAAGTGGCTGGAGGTGGCAGTAATGAAGTTCATCTCCGCAGACCTGACCATCGGGAAACTAGATGAAATGGTTGTGAGGTTTGGAAACCCTGAGCATATTGTCAGTGACAACGGTCCTCAGTTCCTCAGGCTAGAATTTACTGATTATACGAACTATAACAACATTCAGGTCAATAAGACCCTACTATCCCTCTACCAGTGGTCTTGCAGATAGATTTATGCAATCATTAAAGCACTAATTGAAAGTGTCAAAAGTGTCACTTTTTCATCAATTTAACAGCTTCCTGGCCATGTACTGAAACACATCTCCTACCCAGAACTTGCTGGCATACATGCTGTTTGAAAGGCAGCTATGAACCACATTCAATCTGTTACTGCCTGAAGAAACCCACAAGATTGTTGAGAAGAACCAATTAACTCAAATGTCCAGAATGGAAATGGACTCCAAGAAATGCTCTTTTCGTCAGAATAGGCAAGTACGAGAGCTACAAAAGTGGACGACAAGTGGGTACCTGCCAGACAGGTCCCATGTACAATGTCCAGAAGTAGGACAAGATTGACAGTGTGTTGACCAGTTGTTAAAGGCACACACCAAGAATTGGAACCACCGATCACCACAGTGCCTTAATTCCTGAAGGAAACACATCATCCCTGGAGCAACCTACTGTAGCCAGTGAGTGTACAGCGCACTGCAAGAGACTGTGGATGAGTCCTCTTTACCTGGGGTTCCCAGTATCCCTAAGGTGAATCCTGTACTGGAATAAGAAAACAGCCCATGAAAAACGGGCACCTGTGAATAGACTGTCTTATTAAATTATGCCTCCTGTTTGTTGTAACAAATAGATTGTATCATGGCCATGTAAATAGTTTTGATGCACATGTATGTTGTGTTTGGAACTATGTAATACTGGGGTTGTTTGTTTCAGGGCTTGTTTGGTGAGTTTAAGATGAGAGACTGAACATATGAGCTAATTCAGACTGTTAACAAAGCATTTAACAAGCAACAATCACCATAAATTGGCAACTTGCCACTGCCTAGCGAGAATCTTGTCACATTGCTTGTGAATAGCAAGAGAGATGGTGTGAGTTGCTCCCAACATTGAGATGCGCCTTCACTCAGTGGTTCCCTGATTCTGCCATGAATCTCACCAATGTTGCTCAGACTCAATAGTTCCAAGTCAGGACTTAGAGGGGAACTTGAAGATGGAGTGTTCCTAGGTGCCCATTGCCCTTGTTCTATTTGATAGGAAATGTGGCAGGTTTGGAAGATGCTGTCAAATAAGTGTGGGAAAGATTTTTGAGGATCAAGGGGGCCAAGTATGGAGGCAGGTGAGTGCAAAAGTTCACTTCTCTGGGCACTGTTTCCTTCCTGTCTCTGCAGATAGATTTCAATTGGCAGAGCCACCCGCCTGCAAGCAGAAGGTAGCCAATTCATGGCAGATTCTCAGAGACCGACTGGAGTTTTCCACCCTTTCTCTGGAACCCTGAGACATCAGGGAAAAGCCAGCTGCCTGGGGTTGGCATCCAGCAACAGACTGGCTGCTCCAGATAGGTTCAGTAGCTGTGTAAGTTCACTGTCCATAATAGTGGCTTTGCTTCTGAATACATTTTAATTTAAAAACGAATATACTGAGGCTCCCCCTCTCTCTCTCTTTCTACTGAATTGAGACACTGTTCCTTCATAGCTTGAACACCTCACATCAGCCCTCCAGTTTTGAGAGACTCCCTGCCGCTCTTAATTGGCCAGTGAGACCATTCTCTGGCCACTTTGATGAATTCAGGGAAAATCACTGTTGGTAACAGGACATGATAGGTCCTCACCCAAAAGGCACAATTCTGCCCAGGCAACATTGTCTTGATAGCACAATGTAGCCAGAGATGAAGGAAGGTGTGGTTGTTAATGATGTTAGCTGATCACGCAGATTGATCAGGATAGTGCCAAGTTTGTTGCTTGTTGTTGGGATTATACTCACCCAGGTAAGAGGAGAGTATTCCATCAAATCCCCAACTTGTGGATTGCTTGAGGAGTCAGGAGATGAGCTACGTGCTTCAGAATAACTGGTCTTTGATCTATTTTTATAGCTTCTGTATTTATGTGGTTTGAACAGTAGGTTTGTGCCGGGGAAGTACAGAGATTGTTAAGGCAGAAGTGGTTAGATTCTTTGCTGTTAGAGATGGGTATTGCAGGCAAATGTTGCTTGCCAATTGTCAGCCCAAGCATTAATTTTGTCTCGTCTTGCTCCATGCAGTTAAGGACTGCTTCATTATTAAAGGAGTTGTGAATGAATATCCCTTTATGGTGAAAGGAGTCAGAACATTACAATCAGGAACTCCTGTGACCATATTTCTTTGTGTTGGGTAAAACTCCAGTTGGTGGGGCAATTTCCTCTAGATTCCCAGTGACTTCAATGTGAGTGGAGTGCTTTGATTCCATACTCACCCAAATGTTTCTTCACTACCACAAGGCAGTTGTACTCACCTCACTTCTGGAATTCAGCTCTTGTATTATATTTCACCAAAACTGTAATGAGGTCTGGAGGTGAGTGGCAGAACATGTCGTTGAGCAGATTATTGGTTTGTATGTGTAGCTGATAGCATTGTCAATGACATCTTCCATTATCTTTCTGATGATTGCGAGAAGAATGATGGGGCAGTAATTGACTGGCTTGGATTTGTCCTGCTAATGTGAACGGATCTTGGTGACACAATGTTCTCTTTTTTGTCAATAGATGCCAGTGCTGGAGCTGTACTGGAACAGTTTGGTTAGAGGTGTGACTAGTTCTGCAGCACGATTCTTAATTGATACATCCAGGACATTGTTGAGGTCCAAAGCAATTACTGTACCAGTGCACTTACTCAACCATATTTTGATGTTATGTGCTGTTATGGATTGGGAGAGATGTGGGATCATTTCTCCCTTTTCTCACCTCTTGGTTGACTGATGTTACATTCTTGGTCTTTTTCAACAGATGCAGTCAGTGATTGGCCATTCAGTCCTGCTGTCAGTCCTGTTACACATACAAGAATGCAGTTTTAAAGCTTTGGCAGGAGATGCAGAGGTAAGGTGAAGAAGAACTTCCTTCTCCAATGAGTAAAAATTATTTCAAATTTGCTGCCGCCAACAGTAGTAGAAGGAAAGAGCATGAGTGATTTAAAAGGAAATTGAATGGGCAGTAAAGGTAAATAAACTTGCAGATACAACGATAACGTGGGAAAATCAAACTTATAGAATTGCTCCATAGAGAGGTGGTATGGACACAATGTCCAAGTTCTCTCCTTCTCTGTCCAATGATTCTTAATAACTGAGAAGCTTTTCTTAAATCCTTTAAGTGTTGTGACTTTAAAGAACAGATATGAAGCAGATTTTCTGAAAGTTTAAATCAAAGAAAAGATAAATGTCAATTCCGCACACACCTGAAAAGTGTACTCAACAAATACACGCTCTTCATTTTAAGACTTGCACAAATTCACTCAAGAAAATATGATTTATAAAGCTGTAACGTGTATTTAAGTTACTTAAAGGATAAAAGAAATGGGTCCCTTCTTTAAACAGTCCTTAGGTTGGTGGTTGAAACATTGCAGGCCTGAAGGATTCCCTCTTGGTTCACTGGAGGCAATGAGGTTGGAGGTTTCTGGCTCTTTCAGACAAAATTACAGCTGAAACCCAGTGGTAACAATTTATAACTGTGCAGGCAAAATACAGTAGCCCCAGTTTTCTGCCTATAATGGTTGTTTTTCAGGCAAAGTCCAGTACTGTGCTGGACTAGAGATGATTTCCCCACAATACGCTAGGCAGACTCACTGGGCTGTTCTTGTGGATTGTTGGCTATCTTCAGCCAGTTTCTGTTGTGTGTCAACAGTACTGACGCATCCCACTGTCCAAATTGTGGGTTGATGGCAGAAATAATTGACACATAATGGAGAATGAATTATACCCTATCAGTTACTTGATGGAGGTACCTCCTAAATTTCTCTATTTAAAATCCCATCTTCGTTGACCCAACAAGTCAAACATTGTTACATAGGTTTCTTCAGTTCAAATGGATAAGGTGGTCGTCAACATCTAGGAAGGCCATTTACATTTTATTGATTTCCAGAGACATGTCTAGACATGAAGTTAATTCCTGCTTGTACAGAAAACAGCAAAACCTGACCTCGCTGAAGTCCATCTTATCGAGGTACAATGTCCATATTCCATGCTGGTTTTTAAAATTATCCATCATTTTCCAGTAAGTTTTATGGGTGTATGATGTGACCATCATAGTTGGTTTAATCAAATTGAATGAAGAATAACAAACATGAAGATTAGGACCTCAGAAAAAGTCCAAAATTGATCACTCACTCGACAATTCTGGCTCAGGGTGGTTATTAGTGCTTCAGCTTTGTCTTTTTCATTAAAGCAATGGGCTCTACCATCATTGCAGGTGGAAATGTCTGTGCAGCCTCTTCCATTAATTATTTACTCTCCACAAATATTCAGGACATAATGTGTGGCAGGACTGCAAAGCATCAGTGTGGGATTGCTCAGTTCTATCCATAGCGTACTGCTTAGCATGCATGTAGTACCAAGCTTAATCAGGTTGGCACCTCCTTTTTAGGTTCATCTGTTGCTGCTCCTGACTTGCTTTCCTACATTCCTAGTTGAACCATGGTTGATCCCCTGGTTTGATGGTAAAAGTAAAGTCCACGACATCTCAGTCATAAGATTATGAATTGTGGTGGAATATAATTCTGCTGATGACTCACAATATCTCCAAGATATCCAGTTTTGAGCTGGTAGACCTGATCTAATCAATCCCAGTAGTACAGCGGCAGTGCTATGCAACACAAAGAGGTATCCTCATTGTAGAGAAGGAATTAAATCACCACATAGACTGTGTGTTAATGATGTTTTGGACAGAATTTTGACAAATTGATGAGGACAAGGTTAGGACAAGTGTAGGCCTACACTGACAGGGATATCATTCAGGCCTTGATTAACTCACTACATATTGGTATCAACAAGCCAGTCTTGGTGATGGACATTGAAGTCTCTCACCAAGAGCACTATCTGGGCTCTTGCTACACTTAGTGCTTCTTTCAGATTCTGTCCAAAAATGGAGAAACACAGATTTATCAGCTGAGGGAGGCAATAGGTAGTTATAAGCCGAGGGTTCCCTGTCCATGTTTAACTTGATGCCAAAAAAATTTCTTCAGGCTCCAGGTTCAGATCTCCCTGCCCAGTGTTTGCTACTTTGAAGGGCTTGTCCTGTAAGTGGGTCATATCTGAGAATTCAGATGGAGGAATTTGGGACATTGAAAGGTATGATTCTGTGAGGCTGAAGATATCAGATTGTGGATGGTTCTCCCAATTTTAGCAAGTCCCCAAAATTTATACAACTGACTGACTTGCTGGGTCATTTCAGAAAGCAATTAAAAATCAAATTATGTATTGTCACCTCCCACATCCATACCCATCTTTCCCACAGCTCTATGTTTGGAACCCTCCAGACATGCTTCCAGCTCTGGCACAGCAATGAAACAACTATTATGAAGTGACAAATGACAGTCCATGTGTTAACCTATTTTCAAACCTTTTCGCAATTAACTACATCCTCCTTTTCCAGCACTTCTCAGTTATTCAGCTGGGTGTGATTTTCCTCATGATTCCATTCATACAAATCCAGTCGTGGCCAGGGAATCCCCACAATGATGTCTCTTTGTGCTCCAGTACCATTACCTATGAAGTCTTTTAGGGATCTATATTGGCATTACTATTATTTCTAATCTACATGCTGCTTCATGGCAAGATTATCTAAAAATAAGTCAGGCTCTTGATTTAAACCCACTTCTAAATCTACCACACCCTCTCTACGATTTAACATGTTATTTCGATGTATCATCCTACATTGGAAAAGCAGAAGTTGTATCTAACTAGATACTGAAAAGTCCAAAGCCATTTTTTGTTCTGGGTCTCAATAGTCAAACTTTGTTTCCTCAACATCAGCTTGATCCCTCACCCAGCCCACTGACAGAGGCTGAGTCATTTGCAACCTTGGCATCTTTGTTGACCATAAACTGAGTTTGTGACATCATATTTATTCGAGTACTGACTTCTACCTTCGTAACATTGCCAATGGCAGCTCCTGTATCTACTCATCCAAAATGAAACCCTCATCTATGCCTTTGATACCTCAAGAATTCTGAAGATTTGCTTATTTAAACTGTTGTAAGGTCAGCCTCTCACCCTCCATCCACCAATGGTCTTCTGCCTGATTCTGCCACACCTCAACCCTACTCAATTGTCCCCACGATCGCTGACCAATATGGACTTCTAGCCTGGCAATACTTCCAATTTAAAATTCTTATCCTTGATTTCAAATCCCTTCATGCTAATGCCCATCTTTTTAACCTCTGTAACCTTATCTTTCTAAGACTTGAGCATTTCCTTATTCAGGCATCTTCTTGAGCCCTAACTTTAATTATTTCTTAATTGGTAACTGTGATTTTAGCTGCCCAAGCTCTGGAATTGTTACCTTCAAATTATCTGACTTTCCACCTCCATCTCCTCCTTTAACATTCTCCTTATAGCTAACCTCTTTGACTAAATTTTTAGTCACTTGTCCTGATAACTCATACAGGGGCTCAGTATCAAATTTTGTTTGATAAGACATCTGTGGATTGGTTGGGATGTTTTACTACTTGAATTCACAATATAAATGCAAGTTGTTGTTGTAACATTTTGTTCTGTTTTGCAGGCCTAAAATTGGTATATTTAAAATTTGCCTGATTTAACTACCATATAATATTAAGCCGGCTAATGTGTCACTCTGCCATTATCTGCTTTCTTAATGTCAGCATAGAATGCAGAATGGTCAATTTGAGATAAGAGGTTGCAGTAGTTACACTACTTTTATCTCCACATTTTTTTCTCCTTGAATGTAATTCTCTTAACATTGTAATAAACATTAAGTCTGGATTTTCCACTGTCTGGCTCAAACTAGATCAGATTCCTACAATGTGTCAGAAAATGTTATTTTCCCTCCATTTGCCCATTAATGGCTAATTGGCTGACTCACTATTGAATTCAGGGCAGCAGATAGGCTCATAAAGTGTGCCCAGCTTGAAATCAACAGCAGGAAGTCATAGCAGTTAAGTAAAGGAGAGGGCGCCGTCTCTTCAACATCTTCAAATCCAAACGTAAGAAAAGGTTCTTGCAGCCAGGCCATCATTATTGAGATAGTGGAGGAGGTCAGGAGTGGAAGGCCTCAAAGCCAATCTGGACAGCTGAAGGCTGCATCCAGGCCAAGGCATAGTGCCTTGTAATCCAGGACGAAGTGGAGGCTGACTGGAAAATCAGCTGATTTGGACAAAAAGAAATTTATAGTTCACTCATTTATTATTCACTCAGACCATAGAATATCATGCTATATGCCATTTTAATAACATACATAAGCAGGCTTGTATCTGTATGATAAATTTTATGCAGTTAGTACCTTCAATTAAGTTAATCTCAAAGCAACCAAAACAAAAAAAAAAATGCACTTTTCATGTTCTTATGACTCCTCAGATACCACCAGCCAATCCTCTTCAAGGATCCCCAATTATTTCTTGCAGGAAACATATTTTTTGGTGCAACTGTCTGAAACTGGTGACTTCAGTTTGGAAATCTGATTCCTTCCTAACATTTCTTTTATGCTAGCAAGGTCAATCCTTGATCTTTACTCAGTGACACCCTTTAGCTAATATGTATGAACATACTGGGCTTGGGCGGCGAAAGCGGGAGAAGCAGCCCAAAGTGGTGACAACAGGAGCAGGCAGCTCCAGGGGGCAAGTGGCGAGATTGGGAGCAGGCAGCCCCAGGGGCCGGTGGCGAGAGTGAGAGCAGGCGGCCTCAGGGGCCAGTTGCGAGCGTGGGAGCAGGCAGGCTGAGGCGGCAGTGAGAATGAAGTCAAGCCTTTGTGAGGAGTGAGAGCCCAGCATGGCCAGGCACTTACCGACTGTGATGTTGAATTATTAGAGATAATAGGAACTGCAGATGCTGGAGTATCCGAGATAACAAGGTGTAGAGCTGGATGAACACAGCAGGCCAAGCAGCATTATAGGAGCAGGAAGGCTGACGTTTCGGGCCTAGACCCTTCATCAGAAATGGGGGAGGGGAAGGGGGTTCTTAAATAAATAGGGAGAGAGGGGGAGGCGGATAGAACATGGACAGAGGAGAAGATAGGTGGAGAGGAGACAGACTAGTCAAAGAGGCAGGGATGGAGCCAGTAAAGGTGAGTGTAGGTGGGGAGGTAGGGAGGAAATAGTTCAGTCCAGGGAGGACGGACAGGTCAAGGGGGTGGCATGAGGTTAGTAGGTAGGAAATGGGGGTGCGGCTTGAGGTGGGAGGAGGGGATGGGTGAGATGAAGAGCAGGTTAGGGAGGCGGGGATGAGCTGGGCTGGTTTTGGGATGCAGTAGGGGGAGGGGAGATTTTGAAGCTTGTGAAATCCACATTGATACCATTGGGCTGCAGGGTTCCCAAGCGGAATATGAGTTGCGGTTCCTGCAGCCTTCGGGTGGCATCGTTGTGGCACTGCAGGAGGCCCAGGATGGGCATGTCGTCTAGGGAATGGGAGGGGGAGTTGAAATGGTTCGCCACTGGGAGGTGCAGTTGTTTATTGCGAACCGAGTGTAGGTGTTCTGCAAAGCGGTCCCCAAGCCTCCGCTTGGTTTCCCCTATGTAGAGGAGGTCACAACGGGTACAGCAGATGCAGTATACCACATTAGCAGATGTGCAGGTGAACATCTGCTTGATGTGGAAAGTCTTCTTGGGGCCTGGGATGGGGGTGAGGGAGGAAGTGTGGGGGCAGGTGTAGCACTTCCTGCAGTTGCAGGGAAAACTGCCGGGTGTGGTGGGGCTGGAGGGGAGTGTGGAGCAGACAAGGGAGTCACAGAGAGAGTGGTCCCTCCGGAAAGCAGACAAGGGTGGGGAGGGAAAAATGTCTTTGGTGGTGGGGTCGGATTGCAGATGGCGGAAGTGTTGGAGGATGATGCATTGGATCCGGAGGTTGGTGGGGTGGTATGTGAGGACGAGGGGGGTTCTTTTTTGGTTGTAATTGCGGGGACGGGGTGTGAGGGATGAGTTGCGGGAAATGCGGGAGACACAGTCGAGGGCGTTCTCAACCACTGCGGGGGGGAAGTTGCGGTCCTCAAAGAACGAGGACATCTGAGATGTATGGGAGTGGAATGCCTCATCCTGGGAGCAGATGCGGTGGAGGCGAAGGAATTGGGAATAGGGGATGGCATTTTTGCAGGAAGGTGGGTGGGAGGAGGTGTATTCCAGGTAGCTGTGGGAGTCGGTGGGCTTGAAATGGATATTGGTTTCTAGGTGGTTGCCTGAGATGGAGACAGAGAGGTCCAGGAAGGTGAGAGAAGTGTTGGAGATGGTCCAGGTGAACTTAAGGTTGGGGTGGAAGTGTTGGTGAAGTGGATGAACTGTTCGAGCTCCTCGTGAGAGCGTGATGCGGCGCCGATGCAGTCATCAATGTAACGGAGGAAGAGGTGGGGTTTAGGGCCAGTGTAGGTACGGAAGAGGGATTGTTCCACGTAACCTACAAAGAGGCAGGCATAGCTTGGGCCCATGCGGGTACACATGGACACCCCCTTTGTCTGTAGGAAGTGGGAGGAATTGAAAGAAAAGTTGTTGAGTGTGGGGACGAGTTCAGCTAAGCAGATGAGGGTGTCAGTGGAGGGGGACTGCTCGGGCCCATTTCTGATGAAGGGTCTAGGCCCGAAACGTCAGCCTTCCTGCTCCTGTGATGCTGCTTGGCCTGCTGTGTTCATCCAGCTCCACACCTTGTTCTGTTGAACTATTAACTGTGTTTCTTTGTTTATCTATGCTTTACTCAGAAGGACTATAATGTTTAACTTCTTAACTTGCTGCCTTTATTGTTCTGCTTTGTACCAAGATTCTGTGCCGAGGTACCTAAGATGGCGCAGTTAGTGGCTACTTGTAAACTTTTCACTGCATTCCTACATGTGACAATAAAAACTAATTCTAATTCTATTAATCAAGAACAAGGGTAGGTCACTTAGTCCTTGAGCCATTCAAGATCATGGCTGATCTGATCACTCCATATTCCTGCCTACTCCTGATAAAATGTGACACCTTTGTAATGGGGCCTTCAGCTGCAGCTGATGATGGTGAAGGAAGGCACCAAGAAGGGGAACTCGAGCAGTTGAGTGGATCCTCTGTGGAAGGCTGTCCTTGTAAGAAAGAAGGCCTCATGGAGAACGGGAGGACCAGATGTGAATTACAGGTGTATTTCCATGTTAATACTCTGTTTTTCTGGTTTATTTCCTTCCATGTCTGTTAACTCCTCATGTCAGTGGAATAAAGAATATCTTCTTCATGGATTTAAATCTTGTAGTACACTGACACTATGCCCTAAGTCAAAAGCAATATTCCTTATGGTATTCAGTCTAAGATTTAGTGGAATATCACTGATGTACTTACAAATGAGATTCAACCCAGCTCCAGATCTGTAGAGTAAAGTATGATTTAAACTTTGCCATTTATCCCGAAAGATGGACTTAGACAGCTTCAGCTGATTGACACACACATGAGTAGACTGCACCATTATTGGAAGGCCTAAGATTCATCAACCTGATACTAGCTATGGGAGACTAAACAGACATGAAAATTGTTGAGGTGCTGGAAGAGGATCAGGGAGAAAGATGGAGTCCTCTATCAGCTACTTCATGACAAAGAGAAATAGGTGAAGTAACTCATCCTTCCTGACAGCTTTAACTGTTAAGTGTTGGTTGTAGTTCATGATCAAGTGGGATACCAAGCATTGAAAAGATGACTGTGCTGACCTGAGATAGAACATAGAACAATATAGCGCAGAACAGGCCCTTCGGCCCTCGATGTTGCGCCGCCCTGTGAACTAATCTAAGCCCATCCCCCTACACTATCCCATCATCATCCATATGCTTACCCAAGGACTGTTTAAATGCCCCTAATGTGGCTGAGTTAACTACATTGGCAGGCAGGGCATTCCACGCCCTTACCACTCTCTGAGTAAAGAACCTGCCTCTGACATCTGTCTTAAATCTATCTATCACCCCTCAATTTGCAGCTATGCCCCCTCGTACTAGCCGATGTCATCATCCTAGGAAAAAGACTCTCACTGTCCACCCTATCTAATCCTCTGATCATTTTGTAGGTCTCTATTAAATCCCCTCTTAGCCTTCTTCTCTCCAATGAGAACAGACCCAAGTCCCTCAGTCTTTCCTCATAAGACCTTCGCTCCAGACCAGGCAACATCCCGGTAAATCTCCTCTGCACCTTTTCCAATGCTTCCACATCCTTCCTGTCATGGGGCGACCAGAACCGTACGCAATATTCCAAGTGAGGCCACACTAGAGTTTTGTACAGTTGCAGCATGACATCACGGCTCCGGAACTCAATCCCTCTACCAATGAAACCGAACACACCGTATGCCTTCTTAACAGCACTATCAGTGTTATTTGTCTGAGATGGCTGCTTACACTAATGACTACTGTAGAAACTGTGGGAGGCATACTTTGGCAAACATGGAGGTGACTTCACCCCAGCAATGGGATGCCTGATTGCCAGTACACCTCCAGAAGTCCTTGAAATTAATTTTATGGTCCTTATGCCCAAGGAAAACAGAGCTGTGCACAATCTTGACTAATTCCACAGGACAATGAGTTACTTGCTGCTGGCTGAATCTCATTTTGTACACATTCCCTGATGCCAGTTTGTTTGCAACTAAATATCCCTCACTGGTTAAACAAACAACAATTTTAAGAAGTACAGGAGACCCTTCCACAATCCTTGATTTTAAAAACAGTCCCTTTCCCATTTTACAATCAATCAAAAATACAGAAAAAAGAAATATATAATCTTTACAACCTTCAATGTGCTGAGACCCAGCTTTTCTTCTTTTGTTATTACAATCACATCTCTAGGAAATGAGATAAATCACTATTACCCAACCAAAACCGGTTAGTCTCACCCAGCTCTATTAGTAACCTAAAGGTTAGATACTGTACAGAACAAGACAATTTGATTAGCACCTCATTCATCTTAAACAGTCGTTGCTCCCCACTGCTTGGCTGTAGTGTGGACTACCTGAAAGAGACTACAATAATTTGCCAAGGATTATTGGACAGCACTTTCCAAATCTGTGAACTACACTACCGAGAAGAATAAAAACAACAGTTACATGAGGGTACCACTATGTGTGGTTTCCCTCCACACACATCTTCCCGACTTGAAAATATAGTGTCATTCCTCTTTGGTCAAAATCTTACCTAGCCAACAGAACTGTACCCAAACCACACAGTCTGCAGTTCAAGTAGGCAGCTCAACACTACTTTCTCAATAAATGGTCAATAAAAGATACGGCTAATAATAACACCACATGAATAAATTAAAATAAAACAGGAAGTAAAGACAACAAAGTAGCTGCTACAAAGACCATCCAAAAACATGAAGTTAAAACAAACTCTGACGTTCTGGATCACCATTCATATTTTCTCCAGTTCTTTCTACTTATTCTCCATTACTACTAAAGTCATTGATTCGTTTTGTGCTTCAATTGTACTGGTGCTGTCAGCCCTCCTGTGCAATACTCAAGTATCTTTATTTGTTTGTGTATGTATTCACAGTCAATTTGCTACTCAAAATTACTCTATTGAGGCAGGTATCCTGTCACCAAGTCACCCTTTATTTACACATGGAAGGTCCTTGACACTGATCCATCTTCATCGGAGCCAACTCTCAGAGTGCCAGGATGTCTAGCATTCCCGTTTTTATCTGTCAGTCTGGGTTCCCTCATTGGAGCTGTTAGTCTGGTCCAGCCAGGGGACTTACATTCCACCTGGCTGACCTCATTACAATCACGACACAACTTAGCTATGAAAAATAGACAGTATCCCGACTCATCCAAATCCATTTTTACCTAATGTCCATGCATAATTTCCAGCAAGAGGTCAGTGAAAAATAATCAGGAACTGAAATCCTGCTTGTTCTTGTTTATGAGATCACTTGTAGAGATTACTGTCACTGCAATGGAGAACAGTAGAGAATGCAAGATCAACTTGGTGCATTTTGAGTCTGTGTTGCTTAGGGCTAAAGGAAAAGTCAGACTTGCAGTAAAACAGTGTCTTGAGAACCTCTGGATGTGCCAAAGCACCCTACAGTCAATTAAGTACTTTTAATGTGTAGTCACTGTTGTAACATAGGAAATGTAATAACCAATTTGAACACAGCAAGTTCCTACATATCATAATGAAATAATTGACAAGGTATTTTTTTTCTAGTGACATTAGTTAGGAGATAAATATTAGGACAGCAGGGAGAATTTCTCTGCTTGTTTGCCAAATGCTGCTGTGGAATTTTTACACCCACTTGGAGGGAGGCAGGACCTTGATTAATATTTCATTTAAAATACTAAAATGCATCTCCTAGTAGACAAAGTGGAGGCCCATTCGAATTTTAAAGATTGGAAAGAATTGACGATCTTAACAATTATTTCCAATTGTTAAAGAACATAAAATAAATGAGAGCCAATGAGCAGCCCTCTGTACAGAAGTATCAACCAAAGCCTTCAATGCAGAAGAACAGAAAACTGGAGAAGAAAACTGAATCATGATCCGTATGTTTAGGATAATTTTGCAGGTTGTCGTTTTTCTAATCACAAATATCAATGCTGACATTTGCCAATGTTGATTGCTCTGAACAGAGGCAGATAGAGACTGAGAAAAATAGACCAGTGCCTTGTAAGAATGATGAAAAGGTTATTTTAGATAGCAACATATTATCTTTGCTAGGGGAGCATTTGGCTAACAGGAAGCAGAGAATAGTGATAAATGCGTCATTTCCATTTTGGCAAGTTGTATCCAGTGAAGTGTCATGAGGATGATACAGCCTCAGCTTCTTACAATCTGTATAGATGGCTTGGATGAAGGGACCAAAAGCATGGTTGCTAAATTTATTGATGGCTTAAAGATAGGTAGGAAAGTACATTTTAATGAGAATGTAAAGGGGTTACAAGGGAATGAAGAGAGGCTATATGCATTGGCAAGAATTTGGCAGATGGAGTATATTATGACAAAGTGTGAACTCAACCACTTTTGCAGCAAAATTAGCAAAGCAGTATTTTATTTATATGGAGAAATACTGCAAAATTCAGCAGAGAGATTTGAATGTCCTCGCAGACAAATAACTATAAGTTAATATGCAGGTACAGCAAGTGATTAGGAAAGCAAATTGAATATTGATATTATTGCAAAGGGAATAGAATTTATGACTGGGACATTTTGTAAAATTGTATAGGGCATTGGTGAGGTGACATGTGAAGTACTGTGTACAGTTTTTGTGTCTCTATATAACAAAGGATTTTATGTAATTAGAAACAGTTCACAGACATTAATTCAAGTGATTGCTGTGATAAATGGATTGCCCTGTGAGGAATGATTGACAGTTTGGACCTGTATCCATTGGAATTTAGATGAATGAGGGGTGATCTTAATGGAATATATAAAATCCTAAGGGAAATTGACAGGGTAGATGCTGAGAGATCAGAATATGCAGGATCAAGCAATAAATAAATTAAACAAATGTTTAGTAAATTCCAAGAATATAAGAAATAACTCTCATTTATATAGCATATTATTGGATGTTGTATAAAACTAATAGATTACTTATGAAGCATAATTATTACTGTTACCTAGATATTTACAGTAGTCAATAAATGCACAGCTAGATCTTAGAAATACCAAACCAACTAAATACACAGTAATTTGACATAATAAAACAAAGAACTACAGATGATGGAGATTGGAAACAAACAAAAACAGAAATTTCTGGAGAAACTCAGTACCTCTAGTAACATCTATGGAGTGAAAACAGAATTAACGTTTCAAGTCCAGTGACTCTTCAGAACTGGGGTTTTGCGGTCCTGAAGAAGGCTCACTGGATTCGAAACATTCATTTTGTTTTTTCTTCACAGATGCTGGCAGACTTGCTGAGTTTCTCCAGCATGTTCTGTTTTTGTTTGAATGAGGTAATTTGTTTCATTTAAGGTCAAGTGTTTTATTCTTCTCTGGAAATCTAGAGTAGAGGGAATGGAAGCTAGGGCAGTTGCATGCTCCTCTTGCAGAATGTGGGAGGTAAGGATCACTGCTAGTGTCCCCTCTGACTTCATCTGCGAGAACTGCACCCAACTCCAGCTCCTCAAAACCGTATTGGGGAACTGGAGCTGGAACTGGATGAACTCCAGATCATTCGGGAGCTGAGGGGGTGATAGAGAGGAGTTACAGGGAGGTGGTCACACCCAAGGTACAGGAAAAAGGTAGCTGGGTGACTGTCAGGAAGGGGAAAGGGAACAGGCAGGCAGTGCAGGGATCCCCTGTGGCCGTTCCCCTCAATAATACGTATACCGTTTTGGATACTGTTGTGGGTGATGACCTACCAGGGGAAGGCCACAGCGGACAGGTCTCTGGCACTGAGCCTGACCCTGTGGCAAAGAAGGGAAGGGGGGAGAATAGGAAAGCAATTGTAGTAGGGGACTCAATAGTAAGAGGCACAGACAGGTGGTTCTGTGGACGCAAAGGAGACGAATGGATGGTATGTTGCTTCCCGGATGCCAGGGTCCGTGATGTCTCAGATCATGTCTTCAAGATCCTTAAGGGGGAGGGTGAGCAACCAGCAGTCATGGTACACTTCGGTACCAATGACATAGGTAGAAAAAGGGCTGAGAATGTGAAAAATTAGTACAGGGAATTAGGTTGGAAGCTGAAGTCCAGGACAAACAGGGTAGTTATCTCTGGATTACTACCAGTGCCACGTGATAATGAGGTAAGAAATAGGGAGAGAGTGCAGCTAAACACGTGGCTACAAGGCTGGTGTAGGAAGGAGGGCTTCCATTATGTGGATAATTGGAGCACGTTCTGGGGAAGGTGGGACCTGTACAGTAAGGACGGTTGCACCTGAACCGGAAGGGCACAAATATCCTGGAAGGGAGGTTTGCTAGAGCTGTACGGGATGGTCCATACCAGTTTGGCAGGAGGGTGGGGAACCGGATTTATAATTCAGAGGATGAGTTATTCGGCCTTCCGACAGACACAACAGGGAATGAGGTGGTTTATAAAGAAATGCAGTCAATGGAGCGTAATTGCGGACACCGAGATGGTTTGAGGTGTACATACTTCAATGCAAGAAGTATCAGAAATAAAGCAGATGAATTTAGAGCATGGGTCAGTACTTGGAACTACGATGTTGTGGCCATTACCGAAACTTGGGTAACTCAGGGAGAGGAATGGTTGTTGGAAGTTTCGGAATTTAGATGCTTTAAAAGAAATAGGGAGGGTGGAAAAAGAGGTGGGGGAGTGGCATTGCTAGTCAGGGCAGGTATAGCAGCTACTGAAAGGCAGTTCGAGAATGATATGTCTACAGAGTCAGTTTGGGTTGAGGTCAGGAACAAGAAAGGAGCAGTCACTTTGTTGGGGTTTTTTTACAGACCCCCTAATAGTTGCAGAGAAGTAGAGGACCAGATTGGGAGGCAGATACTGGAAAGGTGCAGAAGTCACAGGGTTTTAGTCATGGGTGACTTCAACTTTCCAAATATTGATTGGAAACATTTTAGTTGTGATAGTTTAGATGGAGCAGATTTTGTCCAGTGCGTTCAGGAAGGATTCCTGACACAGTATGTAGATAGACCAACACGAGGAGAGGCCACTTTGGATTTGGTGCTTGGCAACGAACCAGGCCAAGTGTTAGACCTGTTGATAGGAGAGCATTTTGGCGGTAGCGATCGTAACTCTGTTTCTTTCACGATAGTCATGGATAAGGATAGGTACGTACGGCAGGGTAAAGTTTACAATTGGGGGAAGGGTAATTACAATTCAGTTAGGCAAGAACTGGGTAACATAAGTTGGGAACAGATGCTGTCAGGGAAGAGCACCACAGAAATGTGGAGATTGTTTCAGGAATGCATACCGCATGTGCTCGATACGTTTGTCCCTAGCAGGCAGAGAAGATGCAGTCGAGTGAGGGAGCCATGGTTCTTGAGAGAGGTCGAACAACTGGTTAAGAGGAAGAAGGAGGCTTATGCAAGGTTTAGGAAAAGTGGAACGGAAAAGGCTCTAGAGGGATACAAGTTAGCCAGGAAGGAGCTGAAGAAAGGGCTTAGGAGAGCTATAAGGGGGCATGAGAAAACCTTGGCAGATTGGATCAAGAAAAATTCCAAGGCCTTTTACACATATGTGCAGAACAACAGAATGACTAGAGAAAGGGTAGGGCTGATCAAGGATTGTAAGGGGAATTTGTGCACAGAGCCTAAAGAGATAGGGGAGGTCCTTAATGAATACTTTTCTTCAGTATTCACAACTGAGAGGGACCTAGTTGTAGAGGAGGGCGTTGTGAAACAGGCAGGTAGGCTAGAAGAGGTTGATGTTAGTAAAGAAGATGTGCTAGGAATTCTGAGGAAGTTGAATATAGATAAGTCCCGCGGGCCTGATGGGATTTATCCAAGGATTCTATGGGAAGCGAGGGACAAGATCGCAGGGCCTTTGGCGACGATCTTTTCGTCCTCACTGTCCATGGGAATAGTGCCGGAAGATTGGAAAGAGGCAAACGTCATTCCCTTGTTCAAAAAAGGGAACAGGGATAACCCCGGAAATTACAGGCCAGTTAGTCTTAAGTCAGTGGTGGGCAAATTATTGGAAAGGCCTCTGAGAGACAGGATTTATGATCACTTGGAAAGGCACAATTTGATTCGTGATAGTCAGCATGGATTTGTGAGGGGTAGATCATGCCTCACAAACCTTATTGAATTCTTTGAAGAGGTGACCAAACACGTGGATGAAGGTGGAGCAGTGGACGTGGTATACGTGGATTTAAGTAAGGCATTTGATAAGCTTCCCCATGGTAGGTTCATGCAGAAGGTAAGGAGGCATGGGATAGGGGAAAATGTGGCAGATTGGATTCAGAATTGGCTGACCCTTAGAAGACAAAGGGTGGTAGTGGACGGAAAATATTCAACATGGTGCTCAGTTACAAGTGGTGTACCACAAGGATCTGTTCTGGGTCCTCTTCTATTTGTGATTTTTGTAAATCATTTGGATGAAGGAGTGGAAGGGTGGATTAGCAAGTTTGCGGATGATACGAAGGTGGGTCACGTTGTGGACAGTCTGGAGGGCTGTTCTAGGTTACAAAGGGACATTGATAGAATGCAGAGCTGGGCTGAGAAGTGGCAGATGGAGTTTAACCCTGAAAAGTGTGAGGTGATTCATTTTGGAAGGACAAACTTGAAAGCAGAATACAGGGTTAACGGAAAGATTCTTGGCAGTGTGGAGGAGCAGAGGGATCTTGGGGGTTCATGGTCACAGTTCCCTGAGAGCTGCCACCCAGGTGGATAGAGTTGTTAAGAAGGCATATGGTGTGTTAGCTTTCATTAATAGAGGGATTGAGTTCAAGAGCCATGAAGTTATGCTCGAGCTGTGCAAAAGCCTGGTTTGCCACATCTGGAGTATTGTGTCCAGTTCTGGTCGCATCATTACAGGAAAGATGTGGAAGCGTTAGAAAAGGTGCAGAGGAGACTTACCAGGATGTTGCCTGGAATGGAGGGAAGGTCTTACGAGGAAAGGTTGAGCGAGCTACAGCTTTTCTCTTTAGAACGACAAAGGATGAGAGGTGACTTGACAGAGGTGTACAAAATGATCAGAGATATAGATAGAGCAGACAGCCAGAGACTTTTTCCTAGGGTGGAGGTAGCTTTTATGAGGGGACATAGTTTTAAAGTGAAAGGAGGTAGATATCGGGGAGACATCAGAGGTAGGCTCTTTACTCAGAGAGTGGTAGGGGTGTGGAATGCATTGCCGGAGAGGGTAGTGGAGTCGGCCTCATTAGGGTCATTTAAGTGGCTATTAGATAGGCATATGGATGATAGTATAAGGTAGCGGTAGAGGTTAGATAGACTTTAGGTTTCGGGTAAAAATTCGGCACAACATTGTGGGCTGAAAGGCCTGTACTATGCTGTATTGTTCTATGTTCTATGCCACATTTGTCTTCTCAGACTAGAACTGTGGAACACGGCTTAAAAATAAGAGGTCTCCAAATTAAAATGGAGGTAAAGGGAATTTTTTTCCTCAAAGGATTGTTGAGGTTCTCTTCCACAGAGAACTGCGGAGGCAGGGTAAGTGAACATTTTTAAAGCTGAGCGAGATAATCAGATCAGACTGATTTTGTGCAGTGGTGGAGCAAGCTTGGGAGGCCGAGTGAATTGCTTCTTCATATATTTGTATAATGTGTGCTATCTTTCCATTGTTTCCCATTAGGGTCCTTTGGAGACAGTCAATAATATTTTATCACTGCAGTTCATGCAATGTCTGCTCTCCCTCTAGTTGCCACCATGGCAGTGATGGAGGAATGCATTTCTAGGTTTGATGGGCCTGGATCGAAGTAAATCTCTGAGCTGAAAAGGTGTTGAGACATACATATTAGGATGATATCAAGGTTAAGTTTAAAAAATTTCAAATGCAGTGGTAGAGGCCATATAATAATTGCCTGAAGGTTTCCAGGGTACACATTGATGGTGGGTGTTGTGCAGGTGCAGTACAAGTGATCTAGGCGTCAGGTCTATATTGCTACTCAATGGCCCTTGCTGGAGCTGTGCGCCACTTTAGTATTCTTTATATACAATGATGGCATCGCCGGTTAGGCCAATATTTGTTACCAATATCTTGGGGGGGAAATTTGCTAATGCTCTTCGGGAGGGTTTAAACTAATTCAGCAGGGGGGTGGGAACTTGAATTGCAGCTCCAGTGAACAGGAGGTTGAGAGTAGTGAGGTCATCAATAAGGTTTCAAGGTCGCAGGAGTGTACCGGCAGGCAGGAAGGTGGTTTGAAGTGTGTCTACTTCAACGCGAGGAGCATCCGGAATAAGGTGGGTGAACTTGCAGCATGGGTTGGTACCTGGGACTTCAATGTTGTGGCCATTTCGGAGACATGGATAGAGCAGGGACAGGAATGGTTGTTTCAGGTTCCGGGGTTTAGATGTTTCAGTAAGATCAGGGAAGGTGGTAAAAGAGGGGGACGTGTGGCATTGTTAGTCAAGGACAGTATTACCGTGGCAGAAAGGACATTTGATGAGGACTCGTCTACTGAGGTAGTATGGGCTGAGGTTAGAAACAGGAAAGGAGGTCACCCTGTTGGGAGTTTTCTACAGGCCTCTGAAAAGTTCCAGAGATGAAGAGGAATGGATTGCAAAGATGATTCTGGATAGGAGCAAAAGTAACAGGGTAGTTGTTATTGGGGACTTTAACTTTCCAAATATTGACTGGAAATGCTATAGTTTAAGTACTTTAGATGGGTCAGTTTTTGTCCAATGTGTGCAGGAGGGTTTCCTGACACAGTATGTAGATAGGCCAACAAGAGGCAAGGCAACATTAGATTTGGTACTGGGTAATGAACCAGGCCAGGTGTTAGATTTGGAGGTAGGTGAGCGCTTCGGTGATAGTGACCACAATTCGGTTATGTTTACTTTAGCAATGGAAAGGGATAGGTATATACCACAGGGCAAGGGTTATAGCTGGGCGAAAGGCAATTATGAGGCGATTAGGCAAGATTTAGGATGCATAGAATGGGGAAGGAAACTGCAAGGGCTGGGCACAATTGAAATGTGGAGCTTGTTCAAGGAACAGCTACTGCGTGTCCTTGAAAAATATGTACCTGTCAGGCAGGGAGGAAGTGGTTGGGCGAGGGAACCGTGGTTTACTAAAGAAGTTGAATCTCTTGTCAAGAGGAAGAAGGAGGCTTATGTAAAGGTGAGGCATGAAGGCTCAGTTAGGGCGCTTGAGAGTCACAAGTTAGTCAGGAAGGACCTAAAGAGAGAGCTAAGAATAGCCAGGAGGGGACATGAGAAGTCTTTGGCAGGTAAGATCAAGGAAAACCCTAAAGCTTTCTATAGGTATGTCAGGAAAAAAAGAATGACTAGAGTAAGATTAGGGCCAGTCAAGGACAGTAGTGGGAAGTTGAGCGTGGAGTCCAAAGAGATAGGAGAGGCGCTAAATGAAAATTTTTCGTCAGTATTCACACATGAAAAAGACAATGTTGTCGAGGAGAATGCTGATTCACAGGCTATTAGACTAGACGGGATTGAGGTTCATAAGGAGGAGATGTTAGCAATTCTGGAAAGTGTGAAAATAGATAAGTCCCCTGGGCCAGATGTGATTTATCCTAGGATTCTCTGGGAAGCTAGGGATGAGATTGCAGAGCCTTTGGCTTTGATTTTTATGTCATCATTGTCTACAGGAATGGTGCCAAAAGACTGGAGGATAGCAAATGTTGTCCCTATGTTCAAGAAGGTGAGTAGAGACAACCCTGGTAATTATAGACCAGTGAGCCTTACTTCGGTTGTGGGTAAAGTGTTGGAAAGGATTATAAGAGATAGGATTTATAATCGTCTAGAAAGGAATAATTTGATTAGGGATAGTCAACACGGTTTTGTGAAGGGTAGGTCATGCCTCACAAATCTTATTGAGTTCTTTGAGAAGGTGACCAAACAGGTGGATAAGGGTAAAGTGGTTGATGTGGTGTAAATGGATTTCAGTAAAGCGTTTGATAAGGTTCCCCACGGTAGGCTATTGCAGAAAATACGGAGGCATGGGATTGAGGGTGATTTAGCGGTTTGGATCAGAAATTGGCTTGCTGGAAGAAGACAGAGTGTGGTGGTTGATGGGAAATGTTCATCCTGGAGTTCAGTTACTAGTGGTGTACCGCAAGGATCTGTTTTGGGGCCACTGCTGTTTGTCATTTTTATAAATGACGTGGATGAGGGCAGAGAAGGATGGGTTAGTAAATTTGCGGATGACACTAAAGTCGGTGGAGTTGTGGATAGTACGGAAGGATGTTGCAGGTTACAGAGGGACATAGATAAGCTGCAGAGCTGGGCTGAGAGGTGGCAAATGGAGTTTAATGCAGAAAAGTGTGAGGTGATTCACTTTGGAAGGAGTAACAGGAATACAGAGTACAGGGCTAATGGTAAGATTCTTGATAGTGTGGATGAGCAGAGAGATCTCGGTGTCCATGTGCATAGATCCCTGAAAGTTGCCACCCAGGTTGATAGGGTTGTTAGGAAGGTGTACGGTGTGTTAGGTTTTATTGGTAGAGGGATTGCGTTTCAGAGCCATCAGGTCATGTTGCAGCTTACAAAACTCTGGTGCGGCCGCACTTGGAGTATTGCGTACAGTTCTGGTTGCCGCATTATAGAAAGGATGTGGAAGCATTGGAAAAGGTGCGGAGGAGATTTACCAGGATGTTGCCTGGTATGGAGGGAAGGTCTTACGAGGAAAGGCTGAGGGACTTGAGGCTGTTTTCATTAGAGAGAAGAAGGTTAAGAGGTGAC
This sequence comes from Ginglymostoma cirratum, assembly GCA_024137785.1. Classification (NCBI taxonomy): domain Eukaryota; kingdom Metazoa; phylum Chordata; class Chondrichthyes; order Orectolobiformes; family Ginglymostomatidae; genus Ginglymostoma; species Ginglymostoma cirratum. Next base: position 524,812 of record JAHRHZ010000278.1, on the reverse strand, counting down.
TTATTAGGGACATACAAGATGATCAGAGGATTAGATAGGGTGGACAGTGAGAGCCTTTTTCCTCGGATGGTGACGGCTAGCACGAGGGGACATAGCTTTAAATTGAGGGGTGATAGATATAGGACAGATGTCAAAGGTAGGTTCTTTACTCAGAGAGTAGTAAAGGCATGGAATGCCCTGCCTGCAACAGTAGTAGACTCGCCAACTTTAAGGGCATTTAAATGGTCATTGGGTAAACATATGGATGATAATGGAATAGTGTAGGTTAGATGGGCTTCAGATTGGTTTCACAGGTCGGCGCAACATCAAGGGCCGAAGGGCCTGTACTGCGCTGTAATGTTCTATGTTCTACGTTCTATGTTCTAATGCTGAATTGCCATTGAACTGAGTAGTTAGCCAGACCAGTTGAAGGGGCAGTTAAAAGCCAACTACATTTCTGTGGAACTGGAGTCACAGGTCAAACAGCCCAGAAGGTAAAACCAATAAAATCCGCAAATGACGAAGTATAGTCTAACGCATTTTGTATATGTTTGGTTCTTTTCAAACATGGAATTATCTCAGGATTGGCCCCAAACGCAATCTTTCTTTTCCCCGTTAATAGGTCCTAAAGGATCACGTGGTGCTTCCATTTCCGTCAAGATAGATTGGGGATTCCCATTCTGATGCTATCCGCAGTTTTATCCTATCCATGAGAGATCCGAGCCCTGATCCCCCACAGACGAAGATTATGTGCATCTCAAAGTGGAGCTCCAGTAAGACCAGTATGCTTACTTCCAAGTATTCGAGGTGTCCGGGAGACCGGGGGTGGGGTGGACAGATTTTCTTTCCTGATGGACGTTATGAAACCAAATGGGTTTTCACTACAATCAATCATGATCACCACTTACAGAGGCTAGCACTGAATCCGAGATATTATTATTTGAATTTAAATGTCATGAGCTGTTGTAATGGGATTTGAACCAATGCCCCCACTTCAGCTCAAAGTTTGCTCCAAAGGATCTCCTGTTTGGAAATGGCACAAGCATCTCAGGGCATACACCGTGAATCCTTTGATGACACCTTCCAAATCTGCCATCTTTGCCACCTAATAGAGCAGGAATAATAGAGGACTGGGAACACTCTTCAAGTCCTCCTCCAAATCCTTCACTGTTCTGATTTGGAACTATTGATGGAATCTTATAGAGGTTTGAATGACATAGGCTATACTGTAGATTTGTGACAGAATCAGTCAATAATTGCAGCAAGGCTCATCTCAACACCAGAAGTAACATGTGTCATCTTTCATGCTTCTCACGAGTGATGTTGTGAGATTCTCTATCCAATTGACGGTGATTTTTGCCTGTTCTATTTTTTGAAAAACCAAATACAAAGTCCCCTCAACATCTTTTGTATCAAACACTCCCAAGACAGGAACAACTACGGCTAAAATATAGAATAAATCTCCCTCGATTCTTTCAGGGAGTCCAAAAATAAATAATAGTGAAGTAGCCCCCTCAGGGGCACCGGATTAAAATCAAACACAAACGAGAAAGTTAAATGGAAACTTGCAGAGCTAAACAGAAAATTATCAGATCAAAATAACATTGTCTGGGCCGATGAAGCACTCCAGCCCCTGCAGCGCACACCAGTCTCTAAAGGCCTTCACTGTGCCAGTGAGAACTGCATGCTCCCTCTACAGAACACCTGAGTGCGGACATAACCATGAAAGAGGGGCAGACGGGAATGATAAGCCCCTCCGCAGCCCGCTGCCTGGACCTGTTGATGGCCACCTTGGCTAGGCCTAGGAGCAGACCCACAAGAATACCCTTAGACTGGTCCATCCCTCCCTGCACTGGATGCCCATTGATCATGACCATGGGGCTGGAGTGCAGCCAAAACTTAAGGAGCAGCCCCTTCAAAAAACTAAAGAAGGGCTTGAAATGGGAACACATGACATAAATGTGGAACACAGTTTCCTCCAAGCCATAAAAGCCACACATCTTCTGGCACCTGGTGAAGTGACTCAAACTACAGGTGCAGGGGACTGCTGCATGCAGCACTCTCCACCCCAGATTCCCCATGGAAAAGGGGGATTTTTGCTTGTTACTTGCCTTTTTAAGAGCCCAAATCGTCTCATTGATATTCAGCAGCCCATCTTATCAAGCTCACCAAACACACTTGATGCTGGAAAAACTTTGCACGTAAATAGAGCAAGCACCTGGTGGATTTCACTCATTACTTGCTCTGAAAGAACTACATATTGGAAACTGGGCACGAACATTGCAGGGTATGCTCCATGGGCACTGGCCACATGCACCCCACATTCATGGACATTGGCATCTGACATGTGCTAGCCCCTAAGAACCATCATGGTGCATTTCCAATCCCCTTATAGTACACTTCTATACTTCAACACTGCACTTGTGGGCATCACCAACTATCATTGTAATGCTGCAGCAAGGATACTTTGCGCTCAGGGATACATTCCCAGATCATGGATGGACGAGGCTGCATGTCCAGGCTGTTTAGAATGCAGAGATAGCCTTCGGTCAAAGGATCCCTGCACAGTAAGGGCAGCCTCCAATACCAGTCACAGTCAGTCGGCTGCATGGGGTAATCAGAGTCAGGACCCTCTCCACATAAGAAGTGAGAAGTCAAATGATAAACTCTTTCTGCCCTATTGTGGGCTATTTTCCTCCTGGAATGAGACAAAGGCAAATATTAAAGTGGAAGGCACAGCTGTTAGTTTATGCACAGGTAGAGAGGGGTGCCAAGTGAATGAATAGGCAGCGCAGGGAACATGCAAGTTTAGTGCTGTCAAGGGTTGGGGTGGGTGACAGAGAGTGAAAGATGTTTCAGGCAATAGTTAGAGTGGTATGATCTACGGTGGGAGGGCTTTCAGCAGCAGAGATACAGTGAGTGTGAGGTATTGAAGAGAAGATGGTGGCATTTACATTGGTGGAGTGGAGAAAGTCACTGACCTGCCTCCTACTGTGCATTCCTCATGATGGCTGAGGCTGCACTCAGCTAGGTGGTAACCCCAGGCCTGGCTGGCATAGTCCAATGTCATGGCCTCCACTGCCAGTTCTACAGGTAGTGGACATCCGACCTCTACATCACCCCATTCAGTAAGACTACCAGATCCCTGCCAGCACAGCAGGTCACCAACTTTCCCCGATGTGACACATCCGGGGCTAATATCAAGAACTGTGCAGGGCAATTTCAGATTAATAGTGTTTGTCAGGGCACACAATGACCTTTTAAAAGTTGGCACCAGCGTCAGAGATGCTGGTCCATTCTGGGATATCTTGGCAGTGGCAGATTGTTCCAGGAACAGGATCCGTAGCTTGAGGCAGGAATCAAGTGCGGGTCATCATGGTGGCAGGGTAGGTAAATAATGAGGTGAGTTTGATAAGATATACCAAGAAAACTCACAGAGAGAAACCCTCATGAAACTCAACAAAACAGTTGCTTAGCCAATAAATGTAGGATTCAACCTAAAACATGTAGGACTCAACATAATGTCAGGTTCAGCCATTGAAACCCATTGACATATGCACAGAAAGATGACCTACCAGGATCAGGTTGTTGTTAAATGTGAGACTAGGGAGCTGTGCAAGTCTTGTAAGCTTTAATGCTTTATATTCAGAAATACATTTTTCATATTATAAATTCATCCAACTCCCAAATCACAGTGAAACATTGGGAATGCTCCCTGTAACGGTTCTCTACACTTAGGCACACAAGACCATGCAACTTATATTTTATACTTTTTAATTGAGAGTAGATGGGGAGGTGATGGCCTAGTGGTATTATCACTAGACTGTTAATCCAGAGACTCAGATAATGTTCTGGGGACCCAGGTTCAAATCTTGCCATGGCAGATGGTGGAATTTGAATTCAATAAATATCTGGAACTAAGAGCCTAATGATGACCATGAATCCATTGTCAATTGTTGGAAAAACCCATCTGGTTCACTGATGTCCTTTAAGGAAGGAAACTGCCATCCTTATCTGGACTGGCCTACATGTGACTCCAGACCCACAGCAATGTGGTTGACTTGTAACTGCCCTCTGGGCAATTAGGGATGGGCAATGAATACTGCCTAGCCAGCAATGCCCTCATCCCATGATTGAATGAAGGAAACAAAAAGATGCTAGCAGCATACCTGCAGCAAATTGTGTGTTCCTGACATAAACATGGAACTCTGCATTAAGTTTCAGAAAGTGTTATACATTTACAATTATGATTGGAAGGGGAGTGATGGTCACCACATCTCAATATCATGCAGAATAAATGCCGGCTTGATTAGGTCAGCTTGTTTGATTTAACTCATTATTGTCACTGTTGGGATACGAGTTTCACAGACAAGGCCAGCATATTGCCCATACCCAATATCCCCTTCTTGAACTCCTGCAATCATGTGGTGTAGGTACACTTACCCTAAAAGGTCTTTTTTGCTAAATTTTGATAACATTGAGTGGTTTGCTAAGCCATATTGGATAGTACTTTAGAATTAATTTCATTGCTTTGGATTTGGAGTTTAGGTCAGACAGGATGAGGATGGCAGATTTCCATCCCTGAAGGGCCTCATTGAACCAGAATTTAAGCATAATTAGGTCATTTCATGATCATTATTAAAGTGACAAAAATTTTACTTCAGACTTATTAATTAATTGAAACATTAGTGTAGGCCTTTGGATTACTAGTTGAGTAACATAGTTACTATGTTTGGAGAAATGCAATTGTACTTCATGTACTGGCTGGCTGTTGTAGTCATGTGACCTTTATCTTTGCTGTACGTACTTTGCAGTTTGTGGGAAAACCAGTATGTGACTGCACAAGACACAGGTGACTTGGAACATGGTGTCAAAGTGGAGTAACTGAAAATATGTCGACTTTCATAGCTGAAAGAGAGCCAGTTACTGAAAGAAGTAGCAAGAAAACAAGTTTAAAAAAAGACAATCGGCAATTCTGAATTACTGACTGAGTCAAAATGACTGTGCATTTTGCACCCCCTTCTGTTGTGGAAATGAAAGGAGATATCAGGTAAATTGGAAATCCTCCGTTCTCACTAGCAAAACTATAAACAGCAACAGAATTAATAAAAATAAACCTAAGCATATGAGTTGAAACTCTTGTGTCAGTGCTGGTGAAATAATATTACAAGCTGTATTGTAGCCTAGATCTCACTGAGGAGCATAAAAGATGGACAGGGGAGATTTTGCAGGCCTTGCAGACACACATTGAACCACACATTATTATTATTACTTATAAATTGTATTTATTCAACATCAGTACTAAAGGAAAGATCTGAATGTACTCACACTGATACATCTTTCTGAGTCCTGAATTTTGGTAAATGTAAGATAATCTGATCACAGGTAGGATTGCCTTAGGCACAAGATACCTTGCCATGAGAGCATGTCTGCTGAGAGAAGAGAAACTTTCAATAAAACTATTGATATGTGCAGAAGCTCTGAGGTAGTTGATCAACATTTATAGCATATAAGTGGGACAACAGATGAGGTCTTGCATTATACTGAAAGATGTTCTAGACCAAATGCAAACAACATTTTGAGGAAAAGAGAAGAAATATTTGCAGAAGAGTGAGCAGAAAGATCAAGGCCAGAAGATAGATGATCAACAGATATAAAAGCAGTGTAATATTTTGTCGGATTTGTGAACTATTTAACAAAGTTCTTGCCTAATTTATCATCAGATAATGAACCTCTCTGTAAGCCTGCTGCTAGGGATGTGCAATGGTGTTCTTACAAAGCAAGAAGCAGCTTTCAATTGAATCAAACTAGTGATGTACTACCATGTCAATGATGAAGTCACATTGCAGAAGATGGCTGTGAGACAGAACTTAGAGCAACCTTATGCTGCAAGATAGCCCATTGCATTTGCTTTGAGGGCATTATCGCAAACTGAACAGCACTGTGCTCAAATTGAGAAAGACGCTTGAGTATTGTCCTTGCCTGTGAGCATTTTAATCAATACTTGGGACAAACAACATAGGAATCCGACCACAAGCCACTTCAAAGCATCCTACTCAATTCGCTTCAAATTGCTCCAAAATGTCTGCAAAGAATATTCCTCTGTTTGCAAAGATATGTCAGCTGGGTGTGACATACAAGCAAGGGAAACAGATGCAAATTGCTCACTTGCTGTTAAGAGCAGCATTCACTATGAAGAAAATTGAGGATACTAAGACAGAGTGGGAAATCCTCCAGATTCAATGAAACGCAATAGCTTGACATGCCCGGAAGTGATCAACGCAGAAGGGGCACTGAATCTGAAAGGCAAGCATTGTGTTCAAATCAAGCAAACTATGCAAGAAGGTACAACTCTCTAAGCACTGCTGAAAGTAGTGATGAAAGGATTACCTGAAAACATCAGGAAATACATGTTGCTATGAGAGTATTACTCAAATAAAGATGAAGTGATTGCCTAAGTGCAATCTTGAATAAGTGGAAATAGAATGTAAATCCCAAAAGAGTTGAGAAAAGAGATACTAAAGTGCATCAACATAAATCACTAAGGAATTGAGTCTCAAATGAGGAAGGCAAGAGAAGCATTCTACTGACCAAACATGAGCAATGAGATTAAGGTCCACCTCAGCCATACAGTGCTTGTAATGAATGCCAAACTAAGCAAGCTAAATACCCATTTATGACACATGACATGTCAGTCAGATCATGATGAAGCTTGGAGTAGACATCTTCACTCTTGCAGGAACTGATTTCATTACCTGTGTTGACTAGTATTCTGATTGCTAGGAGTTAAACCAGCTTATGTCAATGACCCCCACTGAGATTGTAGAATTCTAGACAGTGAGATGAATAAAAAAGGTCTACAATTCACAAGTGAAGATTTCAAACTTTTCATAGGGGATTTGGAAATTCAACATCATATCTCATTTCTACATAATGCCCAGTGAGATAGAAAAGTTGCTTATAGATTATAGAAAGTCAAATGACTATGGCAACATAACCAAACAAAGCTTTTAGGGAGACAAGATATAGAGTTTATTGACCTTAATTGCTGGAAAGGCTGTCTATGAAAGAGACTATGAGGCCTGTGCTGATGGCTGTCTAGCAACCATTTCTGGACTTGGTTTCTGTTTCATAAACCTAAGGAGTCACAAGGAGGAAAGTCCCCAAAGCTGTTTGGCACTTGTTTTTAAGAGTGAACTACATTTTATAATAAACTGATTACTTTGAGTTCATTAAAGAAGCCAGGTGAACATCTCTTTTATTCAGGATACTAGTTCAAAGGGAAACAATTGACAATTTTCAATCAAAACATTGATACTAACAGTGTGATTCATGGAGTAGTAATGTTTGATTACCAGCACATTCTTCCCATTTCAGTCAATACAGCCCAGAAGTAGTGGCAGGAGTGACAAAATCAAGGTGAAACTACAGAAAGATAAATTTCACTTTGATAAAACAACCAAATCATTGCCAGAGCTGAACACAGTGGAGCCAGTCAGAGTGCAAACATTCAATGCTTTCAATAAGAGTCAGCCCATGTGGAAATATTGGAACTGTGTCAAGCAGTTGGCACCTTGATTGAATGTGGTGAATGTTAATGATTAGATATATTCTCAAAACTACAGACAAGTAGAGATAACTAGAGAGCTGTGCCTCCACTGCAGGCAGCTGATCAAGAAGATGTGAATTCACTACCTGCACAGAGTACAGTACCGCTATCAGTATGAGATATATACCATTGCTTGGCAATTGAAATGGATCAGCAATATGTTACCATAGCAACAGCACTTACCAAGGAACACCCTCCAGAGAAAGAACATCACACTAGGAACAAGCAGTGCCAACTGAGCAGCCAATGACAACGTGCTCCCGTACCATTAGGAGACCACACTTTAAAGACTATGCATGCCATATATGTTACTAAATAGTATATAATTAATACAAAAGATAAAAATGGAATTGACTAAAGGTAGCACACTGTTTTACTAGTGAAACATAGTATTGTTTGGGACCATGAATATCAGACAACGTGCATAATTTGTAAGTACAAATAATAATGCATACAATATTTTTATTTCTTAATGAAAAGGTGGATGTTTGGAGAAATGCAATTGCTCTTAGTGTACCGGCTCACTTGCTGTAGCCATGTGTTCTACCTATGCAGTAAGTGTCTTTCTGTGCAGTCTGTGGAATATATATGCTACCATCTCATTAACTGATTTGCATGACATTGGAATAAATATTAGTCATTATGGGATGATATTAAGTCATGATATCTTCACACTTTAAATGACTAGCTCTCCACGTCCCTCCCTTAGTAGATGTTTTACAGCTGCAGTTCAACATAATTTTGCAAAGGACAAAGCTGGAGTTTATATTGGCCCAGTTTTATGTTCAATTTTTCCAACTTGAAGGAATTTTCTTAAGGAGAAGATTCTGCATGTGCCATTTGTCCAGAAGTTTGGCATTAATTCAGTCTTTAGACTTTTGAGCCGTCATCATCCTTTTTTTCTCCCTGGTTCTGATGTTAAAGATTATTTGACAGTGTTCCCGTGAAGCACTTTGGGGCGTTTTATTGTAAAAGGGGCTACATAAATGCAAGGTGGTGTTGTTGTTTGGCGCGTGCAGCCCAGTACCAAAAAAAAGCTAAAACTAATATATTTAAACGTAATTGCAGAAACGAGGTCAGGTTGGAATAAAACTGCATAATATGTGGATGTTCCCTACCCAAGGTTACAAACAGGGATGTCTGACGATCTGAATTTGTACATCAGACGTATTGGTATTTCCCCTTCGTCCATTTTGTCAACTAAATTGCAGTCAACTTATGACGGGATAAAAATTATATATTATGTGGCTTAACGAATTATTATGTTACAACACACGTTTCACACAAGCGTTTGCATTCCAAAGTTCCGTGCCTTTTTTAACATCAAAAGATCAAACTTGAAAATAAAAACCTGCTGCCGAAAAAAAGTTCAATCTTATGAAAACAAAATGCACCTAGCGTGATCGAGTCTACTGAACTTGCCGGTCCTGGCCGAGTACAATATACGCCAAACTGTACCGAAGCTCGAAGATTATGGGCTGATTGCAAGAGGAAAAGAAGAGAAAGGAAATACATTTATGTTGCGTAGCACATCTTTAAAATATAAAACGCTGCTTTTTTGCGCAGCGAGGGTTGTCTTTTGATGGGTTTTCCTTTCAGCCAAAAGGAGACAAAATGATATCAAACCCGCGTAAAAAAGATACAACGATTATTAATTAGTTGCAAGTCTTCAAAAACGAAAATGGGTTTCTCATTTCCAAAGAGCTCGCTAATATCAGAAATATAAAGCATCTATAAAATAATTAGAGGAATGAGGGGCCATCAAGGTTCAGTAATGAAATATATGTGCATCAAATGCAGTTATTTTGTTCTAGAATAGACTATGTGTAAATCAGGAAGAATAGCTTAACTCATCCATTTTGTTTCGTTCAGGCATGAACTCTTGATTTACAGTCCCCGCACTCCTAAACCCTGTACCGCCTAGCAGCCTCTCGAAAACCTAACCTTCGAACAAACCCCAGAAACAGATGAGACTCCCTGCATCCTGTATCATTTTTGTTATTTCACATATCGTATTCCAACCCGTGGACACTCAATTGTCACATTATGTTATATTCTTTCCAAACTCTAGAGCCGACCTGACGCCTCAGTCGGCACTTTAAACGTGTCACTGTGGCCGGATTGCTTTGAGTTTAAAGGAACAGTGATCAAGCCAAAATAAAATGGCTCAGTCCCTCAGGGTGCCATTTGTATTGCCTCTCTAGTCGAGCCCTTTATTTGCACGATTTTGGCATTTCAACAGACGAAGGGGCAGATTGGCTCGAGCCTCCTGCAAACAGGAACTGACAGACATAAGGCTCTTAAAATGTGAGCGGCCAATGGAAGTCAAAAAGTGACATACACGTTATTAAATATGATCACGGAAGGAAAATGGAGGTACAGACATGTCAGAACCTACAATGGCAGGCAACCCCCTGTGGTGAAAGGGTGCTCCCTCCATCGTGCAACACGACGGCCCAGCATATCAATCACGTCGGTGTTGGTGGTGGGTAGGTTGGGGGGAGGGGGGTTTTGGGGAACCACACACTTTACACGATCGCCTTTGGCTCACGCGATTGTAGAAAAATAATTTACAGAAAGTCATCAGTGTCTGGGGTGAAAACTAAGATGGCGGAAGTGACGCACAGTGGCGCGAATTGAGGGGGGGTAAAGCAAGAAAGTAAGTGGAGCGGGGGGGGGGTTTGCTGATGATGGTGGTGGTAGTAGAAGGGGAAAATATTATCAATTTTTGACATGATTTATTTGCAATTCACAGGGAACCGTGTGTGTAACTGGGCTGTTGTGGGTGCAGTGGTGGCGCTGAGAACCTACTGACCGTTGGACGACGGCGGCTGGAGCTCGGGAGGATTGTTTGGGAGGGGGGGGCAGCTCGCGGCAGCGGCGGCTCGCGCCTGCTGCTGGCCACTTGTAAGGGGGGGGAGGGGAGGGGATCGGAGCGAACGCGGATTGGCTGAGAGCCGCTGGGGCTGTCACCAACAACAAGACAAGTCGGTAAGTGCACAAGAGAGAGCCACAGCACACGGGGAGAGAGAGAGAGAGAGGGAGATAGATATATACAAGGAAGGGTATAAAAGGAAAAGAACCGCACGGTCAATACTGATATTGTTGCTACCATTTTTTATTTATTTTTTTTAAAGAAGAAAGTACTTTTGGCAAATAGCGTCTTTTTTTTGGGTCTGGGGTTTGAAGGCGGGGGGGTGGTGGTTGGAGAGGAAGGAGGAGGTTCTGCCCACCAGCCTAGGCCTAGGACAGGCAGCCAATAGAGTTATGGAGCAGCATGGAAATACAGGGGTACTGAGATATTTGGGGAGGGGTGGGGTATTGAACCGCATTTGAGGTTTGTACCAAAAAAACACAAAGACGTGGTCACGTTTTGTGTCTGCTCTTTTTTTTTGTTCAACCCTCCCCTCCCGCGTTCTCACCCGCCTTCTATTGATAGGAGTGCAAATGTGCCAGGATAGCTGAGGATGAAGGGCAGCCATGTTGCAATAGGAACTTTTCATGCAAGAGCTTAATCCAACTCGTGATTATCGTTTATTTTTTGTTGAGGAAGGTTAAGAGGTGTAGGGTCTTTAAATAATGCATGATAAAATGTCGTTAATTTAAATGAACTGTCATTGCAAAAGGAAGGAGCGCGGGATCCGAAGTCAATCGAGAGGAAAAAAAGGTTAAGGTGAGTTGGAGCCCAAGGCTGACGTCAGGAGGGTTAACATTGCAGTTTGTAAATCGAGTTTCAAATCAATGGAATTTGAAGCTTGTCTAATGAATGGGCAGGTAAGACGCTGTTGTCATTTCAGGTCCTGTGAGACTCAAGATTGAGATACTTGAATTTCTGAAAGGTTCCTCAGGAGGAGGAGCAAGTGTGGTCATAATTTATAACGTAGTTACAGTGCAGGAATATTTTATCTGACAGGATGGATCTTTAATGCATGCAACAGTTTTTGTTTAAAGTTTTTTTTTTGCTTTTTGGACATGTGACAGTTCCATAAATTCACATTTAAAGATGCAACATATCTTTGGACAGCCTGCTTGAAGTGGGTGAATTTAGACTCCAATGACTACTGAATAGTGCAGCAGGAAAAATATATGTTAGGATCTCTATCATTTGTTCCCACCTCTTCACTTGCACTCTTCTCACCCCACCACACTCCCACTCGGTTTCTTGCAGTGAGGGTGAAACAAAGGGGTGAGCAAAATTACAATGGATGTGACACCAGTTTGGATGGAGTCTAGAATTATGTGAGCAGTAAAATGCAGTTAGGCATTTCTTTGAATAGAATTATGCTATATATTGTATGATGAGGATACAACATTTTCATCTGGTTAGTTCTTTGCTAATTGGCCATTTTTCCATCTGTTTAATTTGCCATGTGTGTTATGTGAATTCTGACTTGGAATATTTCTCAACTTTGTATGAGACTTGAGATTCCCCCATGACCTATAAATACACCTATCGTTAGAATTCTTCTTGAAAAATGTGACTCTATAAGCATGTTTTAATGAGAAATGTTTTTGGATGCAGCTTCTGCTGTCTTGTGATTTTGTTTTTCATTGTTTCATAAATGCTCCGCTAGGATAATGTTAAACACTTTATGTAATTGGCCATCTCCCCTTCTGAAGTAGGAAAGTTTAAAACTTCAAATTGTGATTGCTTTACTTGGGTTGCCTATCTGTTGGGCTTGAATCATTTGTGGCCTGGTTGATATAAGAATATTAAGTCTTCCATATGTTATCTGGAACTAAACAATATGGTGCGATCTGTATTTCATTGAAGTTAACTTATTTGCAGTACAGTGATCTACAGTCTCCCTGGTGATATCAAGTGATAAACTGAGCTCTATAGGCAATAAAATGCTGAGGTTCAGTTTCTGGAGTTTAATATTAACTGATCCTTTAGAGTGTAGTAGTAGTAGTAAGAGATGCTGTATCTTGCTTCTAAAGTAGGAGAAGAGCAATGGTCAGACTTCCAGCATGCAGCTGCTATTGACTCTGGTTGGAAGCAAACATTTTATGCGTTTCAGATGATCTGATAATCAAAGGTTTGTGAATGAATAATGATAAAAAGCAGAAGGGTGACTGAAACTGTACCTCAGTTCATTTCTTTAGGATGGACAAAAACAGTAGATTTCCCAAAGACTGGGTCTCTTTTAGAACAAGGAACAGTGCAGTATTTTCTTGCATGGGATGTGAGTGATGCTTGCTTCTCAAGCCAGTGTAGTCCACTTGGTGTAGGTAAGTTTGCAGAGCTGGTAGGAAGGGCGTTGCAGGTTTTTAAACTCAGAAATGGTGAAAGAAAAGCAACCAGATTATCTGGATGGAGTGACCTGGAGGGGAGCATGCATTTAGTGCTTTCCCCACTCATGTCCTGCCTTTGTCCTTCTCTTTAGAAGTCCAGAGTTTGGAAGGTGCTGTGAAAGGAGCCGAGGTCATTTGCTCCAGTGCATCTTGTACATGGGCATATAGTACGATGGTGGAGGGAGTGAATGTTTTGCTGTTTTTTTTTTGGTTTTAATCCAGCTGAGGTAACCTTGAATGTCTGCAGACCTTAAAAGTACCATTGTCCAAAGATAACTTAGTTGCACTTGTTTGATTTACAGGATATCAATCCAAGATATTAGAGTAATAGAATAGGAGTAAATTCTGTGTGCATTTCAAGATATACGACATAACTTTATGCACCTGCTTTGGCTCCATATTTGATCCACAGCTACATTTATTCATTTAGTATATCAAAAGGAAGAGATCAGTGAAAGTAATTGTGGACCCTTTGAGCACGAGTGCTGAATGTGTGAAATTGGATTGATAATGTAAAGACCATAAGACATAGGAGTGGAAGTAAGGCCGTTTGGCCCATCGAGTGAGGTGGGAAGTCGAGCTGAGGAAGACTTAGATGGCAAAGGGATTAGACAAGTAAGCTAAGTGGGCGGTGAAATCAGATGTGGGGAAGTGGAGTTATCTCCTCTTTGAAAGAAAAATCAAAAAGCAGAATGATGAAGCAGCTGAGACTGGGAAATGTTGGCCTTGAGGTATCTGGCAATCCTTGTCTGAGTCTTAATGAGCATGTAGATATAGTGAGCAGTCAGAACACATGGCATGTTAGCCCTTTTTATTACAAAAGGGACTGGAATGTAATGGCGAAGAAGCCTTATTGCAAATTTATAAGGTCTTGATGACACTGCAACTGGGAAGCTCTATTAACTTCCCCTAACAAAAGGAATGATATTCTCTTGAGGGAGGGCGATAAAGTCTCAATAACCACCTTTCTTTCTGTTTGAGGAAAGATCAAGTTGACCTGTGCCGACTAGAATTTTGAAGATTGAAAAATGACCTTGTTTAAACAGTAACATTTTTTTAAGTGGCTTGATGAGAGTAGATTCAAATATTATAATCTCTTGGTTGCAGATTCTCACTGGGGCTCCCAGTCGAAGGTTCAGATGAGAAATTTATTTGCACTACGTGTTGTGAATCCTTAGAACTCCCTAGCCCAGATAGCTGTGGATGCTGTATCTACGACTATATATGTTATGTGGAATTCAACAGGCTTGAGTACTTTTTTAAAAAATGGGCCCTTGTAGAAAGGTGAAGTTGGTCACGACTCTGTTGACCAGTAGAACAAGCTCAAGGACTCTGGACACCATGCTGGCTCCTGTGTCTTGTATGAGAATGAGGCACAATTTCAAATGTATAAACTAAAAACAAAAAGAACTGTGGATGCTGTAAATCAGGAACAAAAACAGACGTTGCTGGAAAAGCTCAGCAGGTCTGATAGCATTTGTGAAGAAAAATCAGTTAACATTTCAAGTCTGGTGAGGAAGGTTCACAGGACCCGAGATGTTAACTCTGATTTTTATATATAGAGGTGGCCAGACGTGCTGAGCTTTTCCAGCAACATCTGTCTAGAACACATAGCCTTAGTCTCAGAATTAAAGGCAAAGCTGTTAAAGACTGAGATGAGTGGGAACCTGCACTGCAAGGTCGATGAAGTTTTGGAATTTCCCATCTCCAGTGGGAAATGGGAGCTCAGTTATTTAAGTTCAAAATGCAGATTTCTAGTTTGTATTGACTCCCAAGATATGGAGATGGTATGGGACCACTGGTATGGTGTAGATAACCATAATCTAGAATGATGAGGCAGCTCATGGAGCTGAATGGCCTACTCTGTTCCTATGTTCTTATCCTTGGCTATAAAAATCTAATCTATCTCAGATTCAAAAGTAATTGAGTTGGCTTGCAATGCTTTTTGTAAGAGGAGAGGTTTACATTTGCCACACTTTACATGAAGATAGATGTGTTGCCTAACTTCTCACTCAAGTGGCTGGTCTTTGACTTTAAAGTAATGTCTCTTTGCCAAGACTAGCCACAGAAAGTGATTCTCTCTATCTGCTTGTGCCCAGGTGAGGATGGGCATATGAGTTCCCCATCTCTTAAGCACAGCAAACATTAATTAATTATTTTTAGCATTCAGCTGTTATGTACTTCAATTAAAATGCCATTTGTTAGCTCAAAAATGAGGTTGATTATAAGGTTGTCTTGAGAAAAAAAGAATTTTACTAACACCCAAGAAAAGTTACAAAAAGCAACATCAAAAATAAACAGTATAAAGTTTGACGAAGGGGGGAGTGTCTAGCAAAAAAAGTGTGGATCTGTAAAAAAGTCCTTAGTCTTCAAATTATTAGGTTTATGTTGAAACCAGGGTTAGCTAAAAGATGAGTATGATGAACACTAGCAAAATTTGTAGATATCTGCATTCTCACTGATGTTTCTTTGCGCTGGGTATTGTCCTTGAAGCTGAGAGAAAAAAAACAGGAGAGAGTGAGCCTTCCAGTTCTGCATCCATCATTTTCTCTGCTCAGCTCAAAAAATTTGCATGAAATGTAGTTCACTTGTATTATCCCATGTGTCTGGTTTCATTCTCCACACTCCTCAAAAATGGGTAATTTGTTATTTCTAGGAACGGGTATACTAAACAGGAAATGGATGCTCAAATGACTGGTTTCAGTCATTTGCACATCTGTTAATTTCAGTTAAGCCTGGGTTGTCTTAAATGATGCTTTAACTGGCTCAACCTGTGGACAGGTAATAAGTTTGGCCCTCTTAAGTCAATGTCTTTCATATTTTAAAACCGTTTCAGTCCATGCAAGGTCCTAGATTTTAAATTCAGGGTGATGAAAATTTGGTAGCTTACCTTTCCTACTATCATAATGCATGTAATTTAACCCTTGGATCTCTGCTTCATTCCTGCCAAGGTCAGTATATCCTCTGTATCATGCCCTGAACTAAATACAATACTTCAGCTGTAATCGAATTAGAGCTTTTTTAATAGATATAGCAAAACTTCCTATACTGTAGAGGCTAGCATTCCATTAGTTAGTGTTGATTTTCAATTTTCTCTATCAAATTAAAACTAGTTTGCCAAAAGTAAAACATTTTGAATAAAGTGTAAATACATGGTAACATTGCTTTCCAGTGTGGAGAAAAAAAAGCCAAAAAACTTCTACCAGAACAAAACTTGCTTATGGTGATAATGGCACGAGCATGTATTTGGAATCTTATCTTGGTCAAATGTAACCTGCATGAATGGCTTGGTTCAGCCTTGGGCATTTGCCAGGGAGACAGATTTGAGTTTGTGGTAGGGGCTAAAGACCATGGTTTAAGTCTTCCCAATGTTTAATGGAAAATTTGTTCTTTGCTTAACAAAGTCCAGTTTAGAACAATCTGATAATTTAGTGTCTGAAGGTGTTGAGAGAAATGGTGGTTATGACTTGGAGCTGGGTATTGTCAGTGTGAACTGACACTCTGTATGTCGAGCACCTGCCTATTTGTCACAGGGTTCTGAGTTCACTTCAGAACTTGTGAAAAATCAAGCTGACATTCCAGTCTGATACTGACAGAATATCACTTTGTTGGAAGAGAAGTCTTTGAGATGAGATGCTGAACTCTAGGCCTTGTCTGCCTACTTGACCCCATATTTGTAAAGTGGGGGAGTTAGCTTCAGTGTCCTTGCCAATAGTTACCCCTCAATCCTGTTGTGATGTTGATTTATTTCATTACAGCTGCATTGCTCATGGGAGGTTGTCTGTAAAGTCTACATGTAGACAATGTAGTGACATGGGAAACAAATACTTAATTGACTGTGAAGTGCCATTGAGATGTTAAATGATCAAAGTGTTGAATAATTGCAAGCTTTTTTAATTCATGTGATGTTGCTGAGATATCGCATACAGTTAAGAATTATGGACCTATGTTTCGTTCTTTGAGTGTCAGCAGAAGTAAAGATGGGAAGAGAAACAAATGCAACTTAATTCTCTGGTTATCATTAGATAGTTCAAATGAACAAAGCGAATGCATTGTCATCTATTTGGGTCATGTCGGACAGGTACTGAAGGAGGGTAGTGTGGTCAGTCATATCAAAGGGTGTACACAGGCTGAGAAAGAAGAGGAATTGTTTATCTTTGTCACAATTATGTAGGCTGTCATGTGGGGCCTTGAGATATTGCAGTACTGAGATGGCACAGCAATTTCATTAGGAGAGATTCAAAATAGTGCTGGGAAAGGTGTGTACAAACTTGGGAAATGACAACCCATTCAGTGATGTTAGAGGGATGGGGAATTTGGAGATGGAGCAGCAGTTTGCATAAATAATGGGGTCAAGGGTCCTCTTTTGAGGAGAGAACTGATCTCTGGAGACTTGGGAGAAACAGCATCTTGGAAGAGAACCAAACAATGAGCTAATACACAAAGCAGGAAAGGCAGCAGTTTAGTTTCAATAGGATTGGGGTAGCAGGAGGTGAGTTTTGGGTAGCACAACCTGAGGCCTTTGGAGGAATGGGAAGAAACTAAAAGAAGATCCAAATTCAGGGTTGGGTAGGGGACCTATGGGAAGGAAGGTAAATGATAGACATGGGTTATTGGTGGTCTCAATCAAAATAACAGGTTCGTGAGCTTCTTTCACTTGTTGAAGGTGAGAGATAAAGATGTGGGTAGAGGGATTTAAAAGACACAATGGCATAAAGAGAATCTGGTCGTTATCCTTGCATACGGAGCAATTTGGCAAGTAAGAGCAAGACTCTATGCTTTGTTTAGCTAGATCTGACGCTTGTTTGCTAAACCAGTTTTCTACCATATCTGTTTAAGTCTCTGTTCCTTGCAGCTAAGGCAGCAGAATTGAAGACACTGGCAGGATAAGAGAACGTAGTGGTTTTATTTGGATCTGAATTGCAAAAGGTAAAAGATGGAGGTGAAGATGTTTGGGGGAAAGAAAAAAGCTGAAGTCCAGTCTAGGTGAATGGAGGGCTCAAGGCAAGATTATTGGGATATTGAAATTGAATTAAGGGATTGATGCAAAAGTAGGTAGGCTTCAGCTATCAAAAGGAGATGTAAATGGAAGCTGATACCAGAAAATGATCAATGATGACCTTATTTGGAAATTGGTATAATGACCTAGCAAGGCGTCTTGTGATGACAAGATTGAACACTGATTTGACAATGAATCAGGAGTTGCATAGAGGGATATATTCAGGGAGAAGGATGACCATGGAGAGAGCATGATTTTTGAGATGAAGCATGAGATCACTGAAGATGGTTCACAGGGTGAGGAAGGAAAGCAATGAAAATATATAAAAATGTTACTTGGATAGGTGGTAGTGACTTAACTCCTCTGGTTTCACATGGAACACTGATCAATAGAAAATGTGAGTTTTATGGAGGATGTGAAATGGATGAAGAGGTGAGGCCATGATCTGATTTGGTGATGAGAGTCACAATGCAACTTGCCTCTTGTAGTGGGCCAAGAGATGGCTGGTGTAGCTAGGCAGGTAGACCTCTCTTTTGGGAAGAGGAGGATGTGGCGTTGCACCCCTGCCCAGATTTCCAACCTGGGCATGAAGTTGGTGCAGTCATCCACAGTAACTTCATGGATAGCAAGGGCCTTCTTCACCAAAGAAGATCTTCTGAAAGGGTGATGTGCCCGTAGTTTTAGCTGATCAAATGATAGCACTTCTAATTACTTGAAATCCACGGGTGAGTTGGATATATGTATGTATATAACAATAGAACATTCCTCATCTCTGGCCTGATGAGAAGATTGGTAAAATTTTAGCTCCAGCAGAGTGTTGATGAGCATCTTGGTGAGAGAATGGGATTGAACAACTGGGTTTGTTGCCAGTAATGAGATAAAATGAGCACTTAGATTTGGTGGAGCTATATTTAACTAAGAAGGAATCTGGATTGGGGTGGTGGCAGCAGAATGGGGAAATTTTGAGAAGTAGTGAATGGCTTGTAGGGGGTTTAGGAATACTGGAGAGGTGAGAAATAAAAGGCATCAAAGGGCATGCTTTTTAAGAAAAGGAAGGGGAAATGTAGAATGAAATAATGGGCTTGGGTCCAAAGAAGTGGTTAAAATGCTCGTGCGATTGAACAGTGGATTACACCAGTCATGTTGGCCTAATAGTTATGATACATAAGCTGAAATTTCTCATAGAAATACCAATAGAAAGGCTACAATCAGATTGAATCCAGCAATGAGTTCAGAGGTTCCATGGTAGATAAAGTTGGTGTAGGTGCAGGGTCCTTTTACTGGCACCTTTTTACATCTATGACTTCTACCACCTGAAAGAATATTGGCAGCGCACATTAAAATGTCACCACCTGCAAATGCCTTAAAAGTTTCACATTGTCTAGGAAACATATTGTTCTGTTATTGTCATGGGATCAAAAACTTGAAATGCTCCTTAACACTTACGGGTATAACTCAACCTAATAGACTGCACTGGTTTAAGAAACTGGGTCATCACTACTACCTGAAGGTCAAGTAGGAATGTGCAATAAATGCTGGCCTTGCTAATGCTGCCAACTTGCTATGATCAATGTCCAAAATAAATCAACATAAAATAATGATGTACTCTTCTTAAAGTTAAGAGATCACGGTTGGACAAACAAAATCCAGAATTTTTTGGATTGATTATAAGGACCATGTCCTTTTATTTTTCTTCTATTTTTAATTAGACTAAAGAGGGAATGGAATATTTAAAAATAGGAAGGTATTGTTCATACCTTAGCTGGAATATTGTGCATATCTCTGGGTCCCTTTTGTCTAAGAAAAGAGATACTGGCATTAGAGGTGTCCACGGAAGATTCTCTAAGCTGATCCTGGATATGGAGACACTGTGCCTCTTTGAGGAGAGGTTTTGTGGATTGGGCCTGCACTTTGTTGAAATGTAGAAGAATTGGAGGTGACCTCATTGAAACATAAAAGGTTCTTGGGGGAATTGATAGGGTAGATACAGCAAAGTTGCGTCACCCTGAGAGAATCTAGGACCAGAGGGCATAATCTCAGAATGGGTCACACATTTTAATACCCAGATGAAGCAGAATTTTTTTTTTTTGTAAAAGTAGTGAATTTCTCTGGAATTCGGGAAAGGGAAGTCATAGATTCTCTGATTATTCATGATTACATTGAATAGTGGTGCAGACTCGATTGGCTGGATGGCCTGCTTAGCCTTGTGGAGAAAAGAGCAGTTCTGAAACAAAGGACTGGAAAATTACTAGAAATAAAAGGTACTGCAGATGCTGGAGAATCCGAGATAACAAGCATGGGGCTGGATGAACACAGCAGGTCAAGCAGCATCATAGGAGCAGGAAAACTTGACGTTTCGGGCCTAAACCCTTCATCAGAAATGGGGGAGGGGAAGAGGGTTCTGAAATAAACAGGGAGAGAGGGGGAGGCGGATAGAGGAGAGGATAGGTGGAGAGGAGGCAGACAAGTCGAAGAGGCGGGGAT
>JAHRHZ010000278.1:447824-504046 GCA_024137785.1 Ginglymostoma cirratum | reverse complement strand
AATGTCTTTGGTGGTGGGGTCTGATTGCAGATGGCGGAAGTGTCGGAGGATGATGCGTTGGATCCGGAGGTTGGTGGGGTGGTATGTGAGGACGAGGGGGATTCTTTTTTGGTTATTGTTGCGGGGACGGGGCGTGAGGGATGTGTTCCGGGAAATGCGGGAGACACGGTCGAGGGCGTTCTCGACCACTGTGGGGGGGGAAGTTGCGGTCCTTGAAGAATGAGGACATTTGAGATGTACGGGAGTGGAATGTCTCATCCTGGGAGCAGATGCGGCGGAGGCGAAGGAATTGGGAATAGGGGATGGCATTTTTGCAGGAGGGTGGGTGGGAGGAGGTGTATTCCAGGTAGCTGTGGGAGTCAGTGGGCTTGAAATGGACATCTGTTTCTAGGTGGTTGCCCGAGATGGAGACAGAGAGGTCCAGGAAGGAGAGAGAAGTGTTGGAGATGGTCCAGGTGAACTTCAGGTTGGGCTGGAAGGTGTTGGTGAAGTGGATGAACTGTTCGAGCTCCTCGTGGGAGCATGAGGCGGCGCCGATGCAGTCATCAATGTAACGGAGGAAGAGGTGGGGTTTAGGGCCAGTGTAGGTGCGGAAGAGGGATTGTTCCACATAACCTACAAAGAGGCAGGCATAGCTTGGGCCCATGCGGGTACCCATGGCCACCCCCTTTGTCTGTAGGAAGTGGGAGGAATTGAAAGAAAAGTTGTTGAGGGTGAGTACAAGTTTGGCTAAGCGGATGAGGGTGTTGGTGGAGGGGGATTGGTCAGTTCTGCGGGACAGGAAGAAGCGGAGGGCCTTTAGGCCATCAGCATGGGGAATACAGGTGTATAGGGACTGGACGTCCATCGTAAAAATGAGGTGTTGGGGACCGGGGAATTGGAAGTTCTGGAGGAGGTGGAGGGCGTGGGTGGTGTCACGGACGTAGGTGGGGAATTCCTGGACCAAGGGGGTGAAAATGGAGTCTAGGTAGGTGGAGATGAGTTTGGTGGGGCAGGAGCAGGCGGAGACAATGGGTCGACCAGGGCATTCAGGTTTGTGGATTTTGGGGAGGAGATAGAAGTGGGCGGTGTGGGCTTGGGGAACGATGAGGTTAGAGGCGGTGGGTGGGAGGTCACCTGAGGTGATGAGGTTGTGGATGGTTTGGGAGATGATGGTTTGGTGCTCGGGGGTGGGGTCATGATCTAGGGGGCGGTAGGAGGAGGTGTTAGAGAGTTGGCGCCTGGCCTCAGCAATGTAGAGGTCAGTGCGCCATACTACGACTGCCCCTCCCTTGTCCGTGGGTTTTATGGTGAGGTTGGGATTGGAGCGGAGGGCTGCACGTTCTGCGGTGGAGAGGTTGGAGTGTTTGAGAGGGGTAGAGAGGTTGAGACGATTGATGTCTCGACAGCAGTTGGAGATGAAGAGGTCGAGGGAGGGGAGGAGGCCTTGGGGTGGTGTCCAGGAGGAGGGCTTGTGTTGGAGGCAGGAGAAGGGGTCAGTAGAGGGAGGGTTGGATTCACGGTTGGAGAAGTAAGCGTGGAGGCGGAGGCGGCGAAAAACTGCTCAGTATTCAAGCGTGAGCTGTATTCGTTGATATGTGGGTGGAGGGGGACAAAGGTGAGCCCTTTACTGAGGACTGACCGATCGTCCTCAGTAAGGGGGAGGTCTGGGGGGATGGTGAAGACGCGGCAGGGCTCAGTGTTGCTATCTCCTCTGGAGCTGCTGGCTGTGGAGGCAGTGGGCGGAGCGTTGTCGGTGTCGGCTGTGGGCGGAACTTTCCACATCAGGCAGATGTTCACCTGCACATCTGCCAATGTGGTATACTGCATCCGCTGTACCGTTGTGGCTTCCTCTACATCGGGGAAACCAAGCGGAGGCTTGGGGACCGCTTTGCAGAACACCTGCGCTCAGTTCGCAACAAACAATTGCACCTCCCAGTCGCGAACCATTTCCACTCCCCGTCCCATTCCTCAGACGACATGTCCATCCTGGGCCTCCTGCAATGCCACAATGATGCCACCCGAAGGCTGCAGGAACAGAACTCATATTCAGCCTGGGAACCCTGCAGCCCAATGGCATCAATGTGGATTTCACAAGCTTCAAAATCTCCCCTCCCCCAACCGCATCCCAAAACCAGCCCAGCTCATCTCCACCTCCCTCACCTGTTTTTCCTCTCCCCTCAAGCCACACCCCCATCTCCTATCTACTAACATCATCCCGCCCCCTTGACCTGTCCGTCCTCCCTGGACTGACCTATCTCCTCCCCACCCCCCTACCTACACTCACCTTTACTGGCTCCATCCCCGCCTCTTCGACTTGTCTGCCTCCTCTCCACCTATCCTCTCCACCTATCCTCTCCTCCATCCATCCTCTATCCGCCTCCCCCTCTCTCCCTATTTATTTCAGAACCTTCTTCCCCTCCCCCATTTCTGATGAAGGTTTTAGGCCCGAAACGTCAAGTTTTCCTGCTCCTATAATGCTGCTTGACCTGCTGTGTTCATCCAGCCCCATGCTTGTTATCATTGGAAAATTACTGCATGTTTTGAAAGCAAGTGACCTGATACTCATTGTAAGTATTAGTTACATGGCTGCTGGTCCTGTTAGTAGTTAGCAAATGAGCTGGAGCCAAGTGGTATGTAAAAATCGTGTCAGCTGGCAAGACGTAGCTGATTGGTCAGTGGATTAGTGACCTGTTATCAATGACAAGGCCCTTTTACCTTTCATCAATTCTGTAATTGGTTCTTAGGTGGCTTAACTGCTTGGCCTTGTAAACAAGATGGAGGAGTCATCATTTGCTACTTTAAGCTTTCCTTCAGCAGTAACTATACATTGTGACTTCTAATAAGTCAAAGACCTTTTTCTATAAGTGTAAACTAGTTCCCCATGTCTCATGCAAACCAGATGAGGCATCCAGAGAAGCAAGACCAAGAAGCGCTGTACTTGTCAGCACAAAAACAATCTCAGCAGATCTTGTGATCAGAGACTGTTGAACTGATTTCCTGGTTTTACCTCTGTGTTCATCAGGAGGCCAGAGTTTGTGCTGGTAATTACATGTTGACATTTCATAATTGTTTATCTGTATCTATAGTCTATTTAAGGTAACTAGTTTTTAAGTACAATAACCTGGACTGGGCTTTGTCAACCTGGGTCTGAAAAATTGGGTAAATTTAGAAATTCTGCATTTAAAAACAAATCCTTAACTTTTGTGATGACTCCAGAATAGCAGGCCTTGATTTCCTTCACACCATCACTGTGAAACATAACAGAATTGAAGTTTGAAGGTGCACTGACAGAGAATTTTGAAAATGAAGACTTAAGAGGTGTACATAATCAGTTACAGGACAGCAAGATGGTGCCACAATTATAATTTCCAGAAGTAGTAGAGAGTGTTACTTTGCCTAAGGCAGGTGCAGTCTGTAATTGAAAAATCGATGACCAGCTCAGCAGAGGATTGATTGCATCAGTCATCAGATACAGCAGCTTTGGAAAACGGCTGAATAATTTGACCAAGTAAGCGAATCGCAGCTAAAGAATCTGAATGAGGTATTCCAGTACAGTATTGAGATCTTGCATTTAAAAACTGTAAATGCTGGAGATCTAAAATATTAACAGTGATGGAGAAGTCAGCAAGTCTGGCAGCATCTGTGGAAAGAGTAACAAGATTTCAGTGTGTTTTTTTCCTTCCCTAGTCAAGATGATAGCCATTGATCTCAAAATGTTAACCATCTCTCTGTAGATGCTGTTGGACCAGTTGACTTTCTGCAGCACTTTCTTTTGATTTCAGTATGTGATATCTTTGTCCAGAGAAGACCAGATATTTTGAAGACCAGTTTAAGATCCAGAGCTTACACAAAGCAGGGCATGCTCGTGAGTTCAGTGAGAAGCTTCCTTGGGAGTTGACTAACGAGGAACTGCCTGGAAGAGCAGTTGTGGGCAGATTCTTTCGCCGTTTTCATAAAGACTGTGATTGTGCAAATCCATTTATTTAAAGATTGATTTGATAGACTTTCGTTTCAGTTTCTTTCTGGCAAATCTATTGGCTGGTTTGAATTGTCTCTTTGTCAGTGGGTTATGCTAGGGAACTGAGCCACTGTTTTTTGAAATTTGACTTCTCTTTTCTGATGACTTTGAACTGTTTCCACCTGATTTCATATAGGAACCTTTTGCACGTTAGTTGAACATGATAACCAGTACAGTTCAGAAACACTGCTAACAAGAATTATTGATCTGCTGACTTGCCCATGACTCAAGTATATTTGTGTGTTACCACTGGCCTGAGAGGTTATGAAATTGTATTGCACCAATTGTTACTACCTTCTGAGTGTGAGCAAGAGGAGTAAGTAATGTAGCATCACTATTTGATAGGAAGGAGAGAGTAAACAAAGCTACATGCTTGCCTGACATTGGTAGGACAATTGCTAGAAACTACTGTTCTAAAGGCTGTTATAATCTAGGGCGGCTCAGTGGTTAGCACTGCTGCCTCACGGCGCCAGGATTCTTCTACCCTTGCGTGACTGTCTGTCTGTGTGGAGTTTGCATGTTCTTCCTGTGTCTGCATAGGTTTCCTTCGGGTGCTCCGGTTTCCTCCCACAAAGTCCAAAGATGTGCAGGCTAGGTGGATTGGCTATGCTGAATTCCCCATAATGTTAAGGGATGTGTAGGTTAGGTGGGTTATAGGGGGATGGGTCTTGGTGGGATGCAGTGAGGGTCAGCGTGGACTTGTTGGGCCGAAGGGCCTGTTTCCATACTGTAGGGATTCTATGAAATCTATGGACAGTGAGAGAATTATGGTGGTGTTGGGCAGAATCAGGATAAATTTATACAAGTCTAAACATCATGGACAAACTTGGAGATTTTTGAGGATGCAACTGCAATATTAGATGAGGAAACTAGCAAATTGGTCTATTTGGATTTTTTTGTATGCTTCCAACAAAGTCCTATACAGGAAATTAAGCAACATCACAGCACATGGTATTTGGGGTAATATTCTGACATGGATTGAGAATTTATGATCCCAGATGATGTTACACTCGATAAATCAGATCCAAAATTAAATCTGGCTTGATAGATCATATTTTTGTTTCTGTTCAGTACGGCAGTCTTTTTTTAAAACACAGAACACACGGCTACATTTTTGGTTTCAACAATAAAGCAGAAGCTGATAAAACAAAAGAACAATAAAACAACGAAACAATAACAAATCAAGCTATCTGCTTAACCCCATTGAAAAGATTCTGCAATTCTGGCCTCCCTGCTATAGGAACAATGTTGTGAAACCTGAAAGGGTTCAGAAAAGATTAACAAAGATGTTGCCAGAGTTGGATGGTTTGAACTTATAGGGAGAGGCCGAATAGGCTGGGGCCATTTTCCCTGGAGTGTCGGAGGCTGAGAGGTGACCTTATAGAGGTTTATAAAATCATGAGGGTCATGGATAGCGTGCATAGACAAGGTCTTTTTTCCCCAGTGCATGGGAGTCCAAAACTCTTAGAGGCTATAGGTTTAAGGCGAGAGGGAGAAAATTTGAAAGGGACGTAAGGGGCAACTTTTTCACACAAAGGGTGGTACCTGTATGGAATGATCTGCCAGAGGAAGTGGTGGAGGCAAGTACAGTTGTAACATTTAAGACATCTGGATGAGTATATGAATAGGAAGGGTTTGGGAGTAATACGGGCCAAATGCTGGCAAAGGCGACTAAATTTATAGGCTACCTGGTCGGCATGGATGAGTTGGACCGAAGGGTCTCATTCCATGTTGTATATCTCCCTGACTTTATGACTCTTTCAAAATGCACCCAGAACACTTATAACCTTACAGTTACTGAAAAGTGTAGAAAAATGCCTTTCTTGTCAAATCTATAGATTTGACTTAACTGCCTTGTCTCAGTCCTGGTCCTGTGAACTGTGAGCCCTTTTTCCTTTGACCACTCTCTCCCAGAGATCATGGACTTTCTCGGCTTTGAATACCCAATGCAGGCTTCTAGCCAAACACTCCTGATGTAGACTTTTCACAAACTATGGTGTTTAACTGAGGTAACTCAGAACTTTGCTCAATTAACCTTTTTTTTTCTCCCCCTAGGAGAAACTATATTGTCATCTGACTTCAGTCATCTTCCCTTCAAGCTTTCCAATCTGTCCAAAAGGATGCAGGAAAAATGTTTCCTCTGGGGGAGTCCAGAACCAGGGGACATCGTCTCTTATTGTGAGACTATTTAGGACTGAAATGTGGAGGAATTTTTTCATTTACTCAGTTGTTTTAATTCTCTACCCCAAAGAGCTGTGGTCACTCAGTCCTTGGTGTATTTAAAACTGATCTTTTCTTGTTCTTCGATTTCAAATGTAGCAAGAGATAGAGATATTGTGGTGTTGAGGATCATTTATGATCTAGTTCAGTGGTGGAATGGGCTCAATAGACCAAATGGCCTACTCCTCTTATTTTTCCCATGTTTCGATGAAAAGCATTTGTGACTTTGCAAACTGCTTTAAAGATAGATAATGGATGCTTTTTCACCTTAACTGTGAAACGAGAATTTGAGTTTCTTAAGTACGTCTTGTGTGTCAAAATAACCATTCTGGAGGTAATGCGAAATAAAAGTCTCACCTAGATGTTGCAATCAATTTTAACCTATTTAAAAGAACATCCTTTTCTGCTATGCCAAACTTTTCCTCCAGGCTACTGATACAATGGTAAAGTGCGATACTATATTGTTAGAGACCCTTCAGTACCTTGTCCATGTGTATGTCATTGATTTATTTTTTACATGTAGGGGCACAGGAGAGATGGAGTCACTGATCCTATTTTCTTCCTTGATCAACTAATGTGGTGGTTCTGGGGCCAAAATAATCATCTTGGATAATATGGCTAAAATCAGTGTATGATGTGATATGGCCTGACTTCTCATTGTATTAAAATATCAAAGTCAGGAAAGTTTTTGTAAAATTGTTAATTCTATAGCACGTGCTAGATAGCACTGATTTGTGCTGAGCAATTTCGTGCATTTAGGCCTTTATAATTTCGAATAAGTAAATTAGGGAATAAGGCAATGACAAAGTGCAGAGATGGGTCAGACGTAGATGAAGGCCTTGTCAACGACAGTGATGGGGAATCTTCGGTTGAGCACTCCTCAACATTAACTCTGGAACATATGAAGCGTTGTGGCAGGAAGTCAAATATGGGCAAGGAAACCTCTTGCTGATTACCACATACAGCCTTCTCTCTCCTCACCTCTACTGCTGATATAAGGCGGGCTGTACTAAAGTCCATGGCCACAATTTGGATGTGAACATAGGTGTGGTTAGTAAATTTTGCAGATGACACCAATGGCATAGTGGACGGTGAAGGAGGTTATCTGAGTGTTCAACGGGACCTCGATCAGATGGGCCGATAGACCGAGGAGTGGTACTTGGAGTTTAATTTAGATAAATGTAAGGTGCTGCATTTTGGAAAGGCAAATCAGGGCAGGACTTATACACTTAATAGTAAGGTCCTGGAGAAGGTTGCTGAACAAAGAGACCTTGGAATGCAGGTTATTAGTTCCTTGAAAGTGGGGTCGCAAGTCGACAAGGTAGAGAAGAAGGCACATAGTATGCTTGCCTTCATTGGTCAGTGCACTGAGTACAGGAGTTGGGAGGTCATGTTGTGGAGCACTTTGGTTAGGCCACTGTTGGAATACTGCGTTCAATTCTGGTCTCCCTGCTATAGGAGGGATGTTGTGAAACTTGAAAATGTTCAGAAGATATTTACCAGGATATTGCTGGTATGGAAGATCTGAGTTATAAAGACTAGATAAGCTGGGACTTTTTTCACTGGAGCATAGGAGATTGAGAGGTGACCTTAGAGAAGTTTATTAAGTAATTCAGTGTGAGAATAAGGAACACTAATCCATGTAATTCAGTACTGGTATTGCCGTTTTCCTGTAATAGATGAACAATAACTTGGACAAAAGCAGAAGTTGCTGGAAAAGCTCAGCAGGTCTGGTAGCATCTGTGAAGAAAAAAATCAGAATTAATGTTTTGGGGCCAGTGACCCTTCAAAAAACAGAAACGTTAACGCTGATATTTTTTCAGCAGATTTGGCAGCATCTGTGAGCTTTTCCAGCTACTTCTGTTTTTGTTCCTGATTTACAGCATCTGGAGTTCTTTTGGCTTTTAATAG
Organism: Ginglymostoma cirratum; assembly: GCA_024137785.1. Lineage (NCBI taxonomy): Eukaryota > Metazoa > Chordata > Chondrichthyes > Orectolobiformes > Ginglymostomatidae > Ginglymostoma > Ginglymostoma cirratum. Next base: position 495,915 of record JAHRHZ010000278.1, on the reverse strand, counting down.
CTTGGACAAATTTATCTCACCTTGTGGCTCTCATATTTTCCATTGCTTTCCTCAGGACATTGTTTTTCATTTTACGGGTACTGTATGAGCATGGCTGTAAAGAGGCCTATTACTAAAACATCTTGTCTAGTACTCCATCAGTGTCAAATTTCAAGCTGTCTCATCAATATATGCATGAATGGGAACGTGGGACTAGGATATCATAGCTAATCCAGAAACAGGGCTGCCAGACCTCTCTCTCTCTCAGTCATATGTCCCGGGGTTTAGATGCTATAGGAAGGATAGAGAGGGAGGCAAGAAAGGATGGGGGAGTGGTATTTTTGATTATGGAAAACATCATGGCTATTCCTGGCAGATCGTTCAGTGAAGCCATATGGGTTGAACGGAGAAATAAGGGAGTGATCACTTTGGGACTGTACCAGTAGTTGGGGGGAAATTGAACAAATGTGGGGCAATCACCGATAGCTGTAAGAATGATAGGGCTCTAAGAGTAGTGGATTTTAACTTTCCACGTTTAAACTGGGACTTCACAGTGTTAAGGGGTTGGATGGGAAGGAATTTGTGTTCAAGAAAACTTTCTTAATCCGTATGTAGATAGCCCTACTAGAAAAGAGGCAAAACACTACCTTCTCTTAGAAATAAGGCAGGGCAAGTGACTCGGGTGTTGCAGGGGGTGGTGGAGGGAGCACTTTGCAACCAGTGACTACAGTTCTGTTAGTCATCTTAAACTTTTTAGGGTAAAGGATCAGCCTGGTCTCCAGTTTCACGTTCTAAACTGGGACAAGGCCATTTTGATGGTGTTAGACAGGAACTTCCAAAAGGTGACTGGGGGGTGCTGTTAACCGGTCAAGTGGGAGGCTTTCAAAAGTGAGGTACAGAGTTCAGGGACAGCATGTTCCTATTAATGTGAAGGGCAAGACTGGCAGAAGTCAGGAACACTGGGGATGATTAGAGATTTTGAAGCTCTGCTTAAGAAAAAGGAGGCATTTGTCAAGTCTAGACAACTGGGATCAAGTGAATCCCTTGGAGAGTATAGGGGTGTAGGAGTATTCTTAAGAGGAAAATCAGGAGGACAAAAAGGGGACATGAGAGAGTTTCAGTAAATAAAGTAAAGGAGAGTCCAAAGAGATTCTACAACTTTATTAAGGGCAAAAGTGGAACAAAGAAAATAGGCCCCCTTTAATGATCAGCAAGACCATCTATGTGAAACCGCAGGAGATGGGCAAGATCCTAAACGAATATTTTGTCAGTATTTAATGTGGAGGAAAAACATGGCAGCTAGGGAATCCGGGGAAATAAATAGTGATGTCTTCGAGTTGACATCACAGAAGTGGTGCTGGATGTGTTGAAACACATGATCAGGTGTACCCCAGGACATTGTGGAAAGCTATGGAGAAATTGCATGATCTGTTGCAGAGATACTTGTATCATTGTCAGCCGTAGGCAAGTTGCCAGAAAACTGGAGGGTAGCTAAAGTTGTGCCATTATTTAAGAAAGGCTGCAAGAAAAAGCCAAGTAACTGCTGACCACTGAACCTGACATCAGTGCTGGGTAATGTTGTTGGAGAGGATTCTGAGAGACAGGATCTGCGTGTATTTGGAAAGGCAAAAATTGATAAGGGGTAGTCAGCATAGCTTTGTGTATGGGAAATCATATCTCACTAACTTGACTGGTTTTTGTTTTAAAGAGGTGACCAAGAAGATAGACACTGCTCTGCCTTCATCAGTGTGAACTTTAGCGAGCCCTTTGACAAGGTTGTGCACGGTAGACTGGCTAGTAGGGTTTAGATCAAGTGGGATTCGGGGAAGAGTTGAAGATTCCCTTGATGGTAAGGGGACAGGGTGGTTGAAGAGGGCTGTTGTTCAGGTTGGAGGCCTGTGACCGGTATTGTGCTGCAAGGATCAGTGCTGGGTCCACTGTTTGTCGTCTGTATTCTCATCCACATTTTTTATATAAAAGAAGGCATGATTAGAAAGTTTGCCGATGACAGCAAAATTGGTGATATAGTGGACAGTGAAGAGGGCATAGGTTTACTGTGTGAGGATAAAGGTTTAAAAGGGACCTGAGGAGCAACATTTTCACAGTTCGTTACATATATGCACCGTCTTATCTCCGAATACAATGGGGTCTTGATCAATTGGATCAGTTGAGGAATGGCAGGTAGGGTTTAATTTAGATAAATCAGAGGTGTTGCATTTTGGTAAGGCAAATCCAGACAGGACTTGTACAATTAATGGTGGGGCCCTTGGGCTTTGTCGAACAGGGATACCTCTGTGCAGGTACGTGGTTCCTTGAAAGTAGCATCACGGGTAGACAGGTGGTGAAAAAGGGAATTGGCACGTTCGCCTTTGTCACCCAGAGAGTTGAGTACAGGAGTTGGGATGTCATGTTACAGCTGTACAAGACATTGGTAAAATTGCTGTTGGAGTACTATGTACAATTCTGGTTACCCTGCTATAGGAGGGAAGTTATTAAACTGGAAAGGGTACAAAAAAGATTTACAAGGATGTTACTAAGACTGGAGGGTTTGAGGTGTAAGGAGAGGCTGGATAGGCTTGGAATTTTTTCCCTGGAGCATTGGACGTTGAAGGGTGACCTTACAGAAGTTTATAAGATCATAAGGGGCATAGATAAGGTGAATAGCCAAGGCCTTTCCCCAGGGTAGGGGAATCCACACCCAGAGAGCATCAGTTTACTGTCTGAAGGTAAAGGTTTAAAAGGGACCTGAGGACCAACATTTTCACACAGCTCGTTACGTATATGCCCCACCTGCTATCAAAGGGATGTAAGAGGCAGTACAGTTAAAGCATTTAAGATATTTGGACAAGTATGTGGATTGGAAGGACAGAGGTATATGGGCCTAATGCAGGCAAACGGGACTAGCTCAGTTGAGGAAGCCTGGGTAGATTAAACCCAAGTGTCTGTTACTATGCTGTATAACTGACTCCATATGGAGCAGAAGGGAATGCTCAGTAGTTAAGCAAGTCAGTTGGTTGAGGCTTCCCCAAGAAGGAAATGGGGGGCTATAGACACCAAGTTTCCATGTGCTTCAAAAAAGGCTCAAGGCTTGAACGCATTGCTTTTGTTTGCAGACAATGGCTCCTCAAGTATGAATGTATGTTGCTTCTAGTAAGTGAAATTGCACAACATTAGGAGCTTGACTGAGAGATTATTTTAAATTGATTGCAAATATTAGAACACTTGGTATTAGACAGCACTTGCTGAACAATTTAGTCATGTCTAGCAGATGTTTTATTAATGGTTTTGCAAGTGCTAGATGGTTGAATCTGCTCTGCATTTTGCCTATTATGAACATAGAAAGAATATACTGTTTAAGTTGATCGGTATAATTTATGTACCTGGGAAATTCATATGTTCAGTGGAGTGGTAGACCAAAGCATACAATGCCACTGCATAGTGCTGTCTGTCAATACAGCACCAATATGTTTTGAAATCCGGTGCCAAAATGATGCCAGGTACATAGACCTTATATACCACTGGCTGATCGAATAAACCAACATCTTCCTTTTGTTGTTACTAATTAACAGAGTACAGACAATACTCAACAAGCCTGTCCTTGAGAGAAACAAGAAAATGTGCTGTTGGACCTTATTTGGGTTGTGCAGACCTTGCTCAACAGTCCTAAGTGTGTGAATATCTATGCTAACACCAGTTTAAGATAATCAGTTGAACCCTTAAGTATGGCTTTATTGCATTTACAGTAGAAGCCCATGCTCTGCAAACAGGAGATAGGGAGAAGGTGGTGTAGGTTGTTGTGATGTATTGTATTGTGTGATGAAGGATGCTGATTAAACCAGTTAGGAAATGACATTGTGGCCTTTGTTCTTGTACTCCAATCTCCTTGCAATAAAGGAGAATTGGTACTGCTGTTCAGAACTTTATGGTAAGCACAACTGGAATAACTCATGCAATTTTTGTTCCTGTATTTAAAGAAGGGCACCCTTGCATCTGAGGCAGCAGTGTAAATGTTCACTAGATTGGCTCTTGGGATAACAGGATTGTCCTGCGTGGAGAGGCTGAGTAAATGAGCCATGTATTTTCTCAGATTTAAAAGAATGCGTGGTGATGTTGTTGAAACATAGCATTCTGAGCAACTTGACAGGGCAGACAGAAGTTTTTTCCCCTGGATGAGCAACCTAGAACATTGGTGATGCTTATTTTTAAGACTGAAATTTGAAGACTACTTTATCATTGTATTTAATGTGTTAGGTGATTTTTGACATGCAGTAACAATATCTTCCATGTTTTATCTTGGCATATATGCAAGCCTAGGTACCCCAGAAGCCAGAAAAAGTTGGCACTTGTTACTCGTCATTCTTTGAGATTTTTAAATGGGCAATCAGCCTTATTGAGGAATTAGATACAAGCTCCACATTCTACTGGATTGGCAAGTTCAGGGACCAGCCTCTGCAGTGAAATTCAGATTTTGCTATTGATTTGAATTGGCATGCCTGTTTCGCTCACTTCTGCAGGTATCAGCCATCACAGTACTTAAAATACATCTTGTAGAAATCCATATGCAACACTCATCAGTGACAATTCTAGGCGCAGATCTGATGAAAGAAGCATCCTGCAATGATTTCAGCCAGGTCATTGGATAAATACAAGTATCAAGATAAAATTATGAAGAATTATGAGTTTTACTGTCAGAGGGTACAAATTCCAATATGGAAGATGATCTTGGGACACATGGGGCATCAGTTGAGTGAACTCTTCCAGCTGGCTGCTTTTGTAGGTGCAGTGTGTTTAACCTCCACATGTATGCTATTCTCCAACAAATCTGAAAATGGCATGGTTTCTCCTCAGATCAAACAATGTTGGACCAGTTTGTTGTGCAACAAAGATCCCAAGGATGTTTGCAGTTATAATGCATTGGGTACTACAATGTTTCACCAGCTCTTGAAGATGATTCCTAAAGTGATACGGCACAGTCAACCACACAGGAAGCTTGGTGTAACTATCTTTAAAAGATTTGATGAAGCAGGCACTACAACAGGTGGAGGAAAGGGAGGGAGAGAAAGAATTTGCAAAAATAAGAAAACTGTTTGTTTTAAACCAAAGAAATACTCAGCGAAATAAAAACCAAGCAGACTTGATCTTAAAAGAAATATTGTGATTGGAGATACAGTAACTGCCTGGTTAAAATCTTTCAGCTTTCTGCATAAATCATGGAAGCACATTATCTGTTACCTTGACAGTCTCTGGATGGCATGTTTAGAGGAATGGCTTTTTGTATGCAGGTATGTGTCAATTATGTGCATTCTCTTGTACATATCTAAATACTGTCTAGAAAATGAATGTGTTCCTTGCCTTTTGTGACCTCCATTTTAATGTTGAGGCGATTGAATTCTGCTAATTCTACTTCTGAGGTATCAAGAATCGCATGTATATCAGCGTAAATTTGGAAGATAGACTATCGCCTTTCATTCTTTCAAATTCTAGAAATGACAGGCCAATTTACTCTGCCCGTGTATTAGCTTTAGGGATGGACAGATTGTCCTATCTGGTTAACTTATTTACATCATTGCCTCTGATGCAGGTGTGCCCTTTCAAATATGGAGACAAACACTGCATGTGATGCTCCAGATGTGCTTTCCTCAACTAAATGCAGAACTGCAGATGCTAGAAATCTTAAACAAGAACTATGTACTGGATAAACGCAGCAGATGTGGCAGCACCTGTAGGAGAAAAAGAGAAAACAGTTAACATTTCAAGTTCAGTGACCCTTTGTCAGAATTTTTCATGAAGGGTCACTAGACTCAATTTACACTTTTCTCCGCTGTATACAATGGTACCAATTCTCCTTTATTGCAAGGTGATTTGAGTACTAGAATAAAGGCCAAATTCTATTTACTTGTTATACTTGCATCTAACACTTTTTTCCTTCTGCAAATATACCTGACTTTCTCATCATTTGTTTGCCACTTTGAATAAGTGTCTCTTAGAATTCTGCGTATATGCCACTGTGTTCTAGTAATTTTGGATATTAGTTTGTTAATTTTTGATACTTTGTCTTTCCTGATATTAATATCTCAATGTATTCACTCTTATTTCATACGTTACCTTCTTTGTGTAATTTTGAATCTTCGACAGTGAAGATATTGAACAAATATATTTTTGCCTGTCTCTGCCATTTCCTCATTCCTCACACTAATTTCTGCTGCCACTACCTCTAAGGGGCTAATGCTTGCTTTAGCCACTTTTCTTGTAATGTGGTTTTCTATTCCTGGCTTGTTTACTTTTGTTACTTATTTTCCCTGTTAACTTTGACTCCCCTTTTGGTTTTTAAAATCACTTCAGTCCTCATGCATTACTACTAATCTTTTACGTCTTTTAATGCTACTCTTAAACTACTTTAGTAAACTGTAAATAGATCTTTATTGCCAATTTTTATCATTCTGTGGAATTTTAAAAATATTTACTTAAATGTATTTTGGTTTTAAAGGAGTCTTTTTGACTTTGACAAAGTCCAGTTGACTTTGTTTAACTCCTAAGATTTTGTATGTTGTATTCAAAATTAATAGATAATTCTTTGTAATATGATTACTGTTTCCCAGTGGATCGTTTACTATGACCAACTCCTTTAAACCAAAAGGAACTGCAGAACTGTAAATCAGATGCAAAAACAGAAGTTGCTGGAAAAGCTCAACAGGTCTGGCAATATCTGTTAAGAGAAATCAGAGTTACTGTTTCAAGTCTGGTGAGCCTTCCTCAGAACTGTTCTGAGCAGGGTCACCAAACCCAAAATGTTAACTGATTTTTTTTTTTATTTTTTTTTCTTCAGATGCTGCCAGACCTGATGAGCTTTTCCAGCAACTTCTGTTTTTATAATCTTTTACACGCTGATGTACTGGTTCTGCTGCAAACAGAAATGTTTTCTTTGAGCATAATGATTTTCTCCCTTCAGACATTTTGTGCCCAGAGTTTTCCAGATTTTTGTTTGGCAATTTGTTACTGTTATAAAGTAAATTATCAACCTTCAATGCATTCTTTGTTCTGTCTAGATTTAGTCTGAGCTAGTTGTTTAGTCTTGGAAGTTACTTTGTTTTATTGCTAATGTTTTTTGCTTTAAAAGTATGTAACATAATAGGAATGTTTTTAGTAGATATTGATCATGAACTAAACATTGAGCTGGTGGAGATGTCATTGAAATGATGCCTTTCAAGTCGTGCCTTGATTGTCCCTTCATTTTGTACTGAAGATTTCAATGCTGGATCATTGTTTGTTTATTTGCTTCCTTTCCACTCAACCCTGCTGTGGGTTATCTGTTTACAAAAATGAGAACATTGATTATTGAGGGCCAATTTTTGGGATGAGCTTGCAATATGATTGTCTGTGTTCAAAACATCATAAGATTGGCTGATACTCAGTTCAGTTGGCTTGTACTGGCTGTAAGAGGTCTCCGAAAGTCCACACGCTTGCATTTTTTTGTTTTTTATTTTCTTTTTAAGAATTGATAGCAATGGTCAAAGCACCCAATTTATCTTTTGTGCAGTCTGTCAATGGAGGCATAGTTCCAATAAATGTGAGAATCTTGTGCTACGCTATTGAAAGGACAAAGCTTCCTAGTTTTGTTGGATTAAGTTGACCATTTTGCCACATGGTGTCTAATAAAGCTATCCCTCGTCCTATCGTTCACTTATTCTGCGTAAATACCAACCTTTTCCTAGCTGCAGTCAGTTCAGAAGAAGGGGCACTAGACCTGAAACATTAACTCTCTAGTTTCCCTCTCCACAGATGCTGTCAGATCTAAGTTTTCCAATAGTCTTTCTTTTTGTTTGAATGTTTGTGAACTGTTTTGATTAGTCAGATGGAGAAGTCTAATGGGTTTACTTAAGGGACAGAGTTTAGTGTATGTGGTAGCAAGTGTCACATGGAGTACTGCAGTGCATGTGCAATGGGTGGGGTAATACAGTTGGTCAAGAACCAAGGAAAGCAAGATAGTGAGTAAGAACAGTTAGCGTGAGGGACAGGAGGGGCGAAAGGAATGTATGAAAGTGGTGGATAAGATAATGGAATTTTTAGGTGGGGCGAAATGACTGCCTCTTTGTTTTGGGTGGCATGGTGGCTCAATGGTTAACACTGCTGCCTCGCTGCACCAGGGACCAGTGTTTGATTCCACCCTCTGGTGACTGTGTCTGGAGTTTGCATGTTCTCCCTATGATTGCATGGGTTTCCACTGGTTGCTCTAGTTTCCTCCCACAGTCCAATGATGTGCATGCTAGGTGGATTGGCCATGCTGACTTGTCCCATACTGTTCAGGGATGTGGAGATTAGGTGGGTTACAGAGAAAGGGTAGGGGGGCTGGGTCGGGATGCAATGCTCTGAGGGTTTCTGTGGACTTGTTTGGCTGAAGGGCTTGTTTCCACACTGTAGGGATTCTGATAGAATTCTACTCTACGATTCAACTTGTCATTCAAAAACTATTCTTTGTACAAAAATTATTCATGATTACTGAGTGAAAAGTTTTAGAAAAGCAATTGGGTGACTAGAGAATAAATCAGCATTATTCAATCAACAAAGATGCTGATTACCATCCAGAGGTTCTACATACTCTAACTCGTATATGCCATTACATAAACTTACACTCCAAGTAGTCATGTTGTTTTTAAGAAATTTAATTCTAAGCAAGGACTTTGTACAGAAATCTTGTTCATGACATGTTGCCTTCACTGATGGATCAGGAAATTGGTGAATAAATTGAGCTGATCAGATGTAAACTTGTTGTTTCAACTTTGGCAAAAATACTTTCCAATTAGATTTGCATATTTTATGACAATTGGTCACAAGGCCACGGTTGCTTTGCTGGGACCTATGTATACACAGACATCTTTTTATGTAGTTCTTTTCCCAAATTCAGAAGCCTTGATTCTATTCAATTCTTTGTCAAAAGGATGAATAGAAATTTTATATTTAAAGAAGTTTAGTTGGAATTAAAAATATTGATCTGACAATTTTTGTTTTGTGGGTTTGCCAGTCCCAGACAATGATTTTGTATGGTAAAACTTATGAACTTGATTTTACAATGCATTTCATAGTCAATGAAGTACTTTCAACTGGCTGTTGGATAAAGTCCTACAGGGTTGTTCTCGTTAGAGAGATGCATAATAGGAGTTTAACCTGAGAGTCATTACTCCTCTGGTGAGTGGAAAGGTTGAAGAAGAGAGTCCTTCATGGTAGCGTTGGGCAGTGTGGTAATTAAGCCCATATTGTTGGCATCACAAATCAATCATCCAGCCAACTGAACTGATCAAAATTTGTGTATTGCTGGACAATAAAATCCACATTACTGAAACAAAACCTGATGCTGGAGCTTTTTGGCTTGCTTCCTTCCAAGACAAATGCAAGAAGGTAAATTTCAAACCAGCACAACAACCCTGTTCCTCCGTAGATTAAACTGTGGTCAGTAAGTTTTTAAATTTTAGCGTTCATACATTTTTTTTTTTCCCCTTTAGGAGTGCAGGACAAACAACTTCAGCGACGTGTCTTTGTCTTTCTGCAATAATTTTTCAATATAGGGAAATGTGGCAACAATTTTCACAGCACTGTCCCTCGGCAGCATCAAAATAGGTGACTAGCGAATTGCTTTTCATTAGTATTCAGGAATAATTGTTGACTAAGTCGTTGAGTGGCCTATGGTACCTTTCTTTTTAGTAGCATGAAACCTAATGTCCAGGCATATGTACAGTGTTTAGCATCTTATCCAAGATAACACATCTGGCAGTGCTACCATAACGTAGTACTGGACTGGCATGTTAGTCTTACTGGAATTATGGGTTCAAACATCACTTCCTAATCAAAGATGAGGTTTGAGTTGTGGTTGACAGCTTTAAAAAATGCTGTATTTGTTCAAGGATATAAGGTATGTGTATGTTCCTCCCTAGAAGTGAGCACTGGAAGAGGTAAATTTCGATTCACTTTTCACTTTTCTATTCTTATATGGGTGTGGGTATTGTTAGCAAGCCCAGCATTTGTTGCACATTCCTAGTTGCACTTGAACTGATTGTGTGCGGTCTGCTCCCTGAAATGGCCCAGAGACAACCGGTTAGGAGTCGTCCACATTGTGGGTCTGGAGTCGCATCTTAGCCCGAGCAGGTAAGAACAACAGACTTTCTTCCCTAAAGGACAACTGAGGGCATATACTACAAAGCTCTGTGTAGTTTGTAGATGTTTGGCTCACACTAATCAACCCTGCAACACTGATACAGTCAAGACCAAGTTATACAGATTTTTGATCTACAAAGAGGTCCAAGGTTCCTTGGTTGGGGTTGATGGGGAAGTGAGAGTCACGAGATGAGAGGAGTCAGAAAAGCAGAATTAAATTCATGATCTTATTGAATGGCAAAGTAAGCTTGAGGGGCCAAATGGTCTCATTTTTCTGGTTATCTTTCAAAGTCTTCTGAACAGCTATTTCACGTGCACTGTCCTTAACACTTTTTAAAGGCTTATATATAGATTTGACAGTTCTATAACCTATTACTTTTTCTTCTCTTAGAATATCTCGAGGGCAAGATGGATCGTTCCTGTGAATATGAATTATCAGGCAGTGCTTTGCCTTTTCCTAATCCGCAACAGTTCCCAAATTCGTTGGGTTTCGATGTTTCTGAAATTAATGATCGAAATTGCAGGCCAGGACAGAATATTTGTGAACAAGAGTGTTGTAATCTGCAGGACAGAAGTGCTGTTCAGTTGTCTACTGACTCAAAGGATGGTGCACAGTCTGCATTTAATGGACACGTTTCAGCACCACCCTATATTCCATTGCGCCGACTTCAAGATCTGGCTTCTATGATTCCTACAAGGTTTTCTGAGACCCCAGAGACAAAACAGTGGTCTGAATCACCTGAGGGCTCTCCTACCCGGGATTGTTGTGCAATTGATGAAGGCAGATGCACTCCTCCAGTATCTGATTCTACCCAAAATGGTTCTCCAGAGCTAAAGTTAAAGATAACTAAGTTGGTTATGAACGGAAAGATGATGTTTGAATCATCCATCTGTAGTGAGGTGGAAACGGAGGATGCAAAGGATTCTCAAGATCATCTGTCTGTTATCAAAGAGGTTGAAATACCAGTATCGCACAGAGCAAAAAGAATGAGAAAGAAAAGTATTAAATACAGTCCCTCCCATGAATCTGAACAGAAAGTGGACAACAAGATAGCCTTTTATCCACCACCCGTTCCAGTGGAAGGAAGGAAGAGCGTGAGTTTTGCTTACATGCAGAGTCTAACTTTAATTTATTTTTCATATTTATATCAATGTGGTATGCATTACACATACATTGAGGGCTGCTTTTAGCAATCTCCATCAAACATTGCTTAGTGCCATGCCATGAATTGCATTCACCCTGTTGGACAGCTGCATGGCAATTCGTGTAACTTAAAGATTGCATAGGAAGTGACAAGGGAATTTGAGCTCTTCCTGTAAATATGCCAGGGAGTTCCTTCCTAGAAGTTGTAACTTTTAGCTTTTTACCTGTTGAGTGACCATACCTAGAGTAGGTAACAATCAATGGCTTGAGGACATGAAATATAAGAAATCCCAAAGCATTTCGCTGAGGTATTATGGAGGGGAGATAGTGATACTGTACTGTAAAAGATGCTTGTTCAGAAATCAAAAAATCTGAAATGAAGAGACAAATGAAATGTGGCAAAATACAGAGGCAGAAATGAGCAGACTCTTTTTAAATCAATGTGTTCTGACAGGTTTTGGCTCCCATCTGAAGCAGATGGGACATCAGCCAGTAGTATAGACAGTACCACTGTGTCACAGTCCCCTTAGCATGAAGATGTTAAGAGGCAATTTCGGAGTTTAAGGCGCAGGCAATCGAAGACATGGCCATCAGTGGTGGAATAAAATTTTAAGATTAAAGATGCTCAAGAAACCAATTTCCTAATAAGAAAAAGCTTATGGCTGGAGGAGATTGTGTAGAAAGGGAGAGGTGAGGCCATGGAGAGGCACGAAAGCAAGAATGAGAGTTTCAAAATCTATATATTGCTTGAGGGAATGGGTTATGAAAAGAGTGAAGGTACTGGTTCCAGAGTTTTGGAATGACCTCTAGTTTAAGCAAGATTGAATTTTATTTACTGGCCATAAGTATATTGGAATCGTCTAAAGACGACAAAGAATACAGCACAACAGGGCCCTTGGCCGTCCAAACCCTGTGCCAGCATATTTTGCCCTTCCATATTGAAACAGTCTTCACTTACAGTATCCATTTCCCTCTCCTCCCTTCCTAATCATGTATTTATCCAGATGTTTCTTGAATGCTGCAATTGTCTGCTTCCGCCACCACCTCCACCTCTGGCAATGCTTTCCCAGTATTTGCCATCCTTTTGTGTGGTAAACATTGCCTTGCACATCTCTTTATTTGGAAACCCCCCATCCCACTGCATCTTGAACCTGTATCCACTGAAAAAGAATCCAGTCTATTCAACCTGTCTTCGTAGCTGAAATCCCCCACACCAGGCAGCATCCTGCTAAACCTTTTATGAACACTCTCCAAAGCATCTGCTTCCTTCTGGTAGTGTGGTGACCAGAGCTTGAGTTGGCAAATGAGCAGAGTGAGGTTGAACAATGCTATAGAAATGGAAATAAAGATGGTCTTAGTCTTGGTCTTGGTGACCATGCAATCATGTCGAGATTAGGATTAAATGTGACGTCAAGGTTGCAAATGGACTGGTTTAATCTTGGACTTGTTGGGCAGAGGAATGGAGTTGAAACTATTTGGAGTGGGATTGAAATATGGCTTCAGTCTTGTGAATATTTAGTGTACATTTCTGCGCATTCAGAACTGGAGTTTATAAAGTATCTGGTAATGTAGCAATGATGTTGAGAGGTGGGTCCAAAGGTATACATAGATTCCTTGCAGTGTGGAAGCAAGCCATTTGACCCATCATGTCCGCCAGCCCTCAAAGAGCAACCCACCCAGACCTGCCACGTACCCTGTCCCCATAACCCTGTATTTCCCATGGCTAACCCACCTAGCCTGCACATCCCTGAATGTTATGGGCAATTTACCATGGCCAGTCCACTTAACCTGCATAGTTTTGGACTATGGGAGGAAACCCACGCAGACCCTGGGAGAATATGCAAACTCGACATAGTTATCCAAGGCTGGAATTGAACCCAGGTCCCTGGCTCTGTGAGGCAGTAGTACTAGCCACTGTGCTGCCCTTAGTATCTCTTGCAACGGCCCACCTCCTATGTATAAGATTAGACACCCAAGAATAGAACCAGGTGACAGTAGCGCTACCTAATGTTTATTCATTTGTGGGATATGCACATCAATGGTTAACACAGCATATAATGCTCCACAAGCCGTTAAAGCAGAAATAAGCCATTCAGCCCATCAAGTCTGATCTGTCACTCAGCAAGATCATGGCTGATCTGAGAATGCTCAACTTTACTACCTTCCCCATTATCCTTGATTCCCTTAGAGATAAAAGGTACTGCAGATGCTGGAGAATCAAGGATAACAAGCATGGGGCTGGATGAACACAGCAGGTCAAGCAGCATCATAGGAACAGGAAAACTTGACGTTTCGGGCCTAAACCCTTCATCAGTCCCCTTAGCATGAAGATGTTAAGAGGCAATTTCAGAGTTTAAGGCGCAGGCAATCGAAGACATGGCCATCAGTGGTGGAATAAAATTTTAAGATTAAAGATGCTCAAGAAACCAATTTCCTAATAAGAAAAAGCTTATGGCTGGAGGAGATTGTGTAGAAAGGGAGAGGTGAGGCCATGGAGAGGCACGAAAGCATCAGAAAAGGTTTTCTGATGAAGGGTTTAGGCCCGAAACGTCAAGTTTTCCTGCTCCTATGATGCTGCTTGACCTGTGTTCATCCAGCCCCATGCTTGTTATCCTTGATTCCCTTACTGATTTAAAAATCTACCTCAGTCTTGAATATACTTTAATGACTGAGCCTTGACAGTGCTTTCTCTGGCAAAGAATTCTCCCTCGGAAGAAAGTCCTCCTCATTTGTCTTAACTAGTTGAGCCCTTAATGTGAGATTATAATCCTCCGGTCCTAGACTGTTCCACAAGGAGAAGCAACCTCTTAGGGGACAGGTTAGCTGCTAAGAATCTTGAATGTTTCAGTAAGATTACCTGACAGTTCCAAAATACTCTCCTCAAGACAATCCCTCCATACCTGGGAACAGCTTGGTGAACTTCCTCTGGACTGCCTCCATTACCAGTATATCTTTATTCTCCAAAACTGTTTTTGTAGTATTCCAGTTGTCTAACTAGTGCCTAGTATAGTTAAGCAGAGATCCCTATTTTTGTACTCTGTTCTCTTGGAAATAAAGGCTAACATTTCATTTACCTTCCCTAGTACCTGCTGGACATAACGTGCAAACATTTTGAGATTTATGCATGAGGACTCCTAATCCTTTTGTGTTACAGCCTTCTGCAGACTTTCTCCATTTAAATAATGTTCAGCTCTGCTCTTTTGGCCAAAGTGCATGACCCCATGTTTTCCTACATTGTATTACATCTGCAAAGTTTTGGCTCACTTGCTTAACCTGTCTATGTTCCTGTGTAGTCTGTCATCCTTGCCACTTCCTGCCTAATTTTGTCATCTGCAAACCTTGTGATAGTACATTCACTTTCATCCAATTTATTAACATATATCAAAATAAAATTGTGGCCTCTGCACTGGTCCTTGTGGCACTCTATTAGTTACAAGTTTGCCATTGTCAAAATGCTCTCCTTTTCTCAACTGTCCTCTATTAGTTAGCTAATACTTGCCCAAGCTAATATATCATCTGTAACTCCATTGGCACTTATCTTATTAAGTAGCCTAATGTGTGTTAATTTGTCAAACACCTTCTGGAAATCTAAATAGATTCCATCCATTGCTTCCTCATAATCTGCCTTGCTTGTTACCACCTCAGAACTCTAATAAATTTGTCGGGCGTGATTCTGTGCAGCTTCATGGAGCCACACTGAATCTGATAGATTCTAGCCTTTTATCAATCAGACAGAATGCAACAGCAACAAATTTAAAAATACATAATTTAATCAATGACCGGTATTAAGTGAACTGACCTGTAGTAACGTTTTTTCTTAAACTTCCCTTTTTTTTTTTTTTTGAAATAAAGCTGTTACATTGGTAGTCTTTCAAACCTCTGGTACCTTTCCAGAATTTCTAAATTCCTGGAGCTTACCAGTGTAGCCACTAAGGCTGTAGTTTATTTCTTTTAATATCCTAGGATGTATCCTGTCGGGTCTAAAGGACATGTCAATTTTTAGCCTTATTAGTTTCCCTAGCAGTTTATCTCTAGTTATTGTCATACACAGAAACAGACCCTTTGGTCGAACTTGTCTATGCAGACCATATTGTATTTGCCACTTGTTGCCTTTTCTCCCCCCACCCCTTGCTTATTTAGTATTTTTGGAATGCTGTTAGTGACTACTGACCAGAAGGCCAGTACAATTTGTTTATTCAACCTCTGCCATTTACTGGTCTCCTTATTGCTCCCTTTCAGTTCTGTGGAGAAAGTAGTGGTAAGCTGCCTTGAATCACTGCCATCCTTGGGTTGTGGGTACAACCACAGTGCTGTTGGGGAGCTTCAGGATTTTGATCCAGTAACAGCCAAGAAATAACAATGTAGTTCCAAGTTAGGACAGTGCATATCTTGGAGAGGAATTGTTAGAGTTGGGCTGCCAAGTGGCAACTAACACGTGCTCCATCACAAATAAGAGAAAATCTAACTACTGTCCCTTGACATTCAGTGGCGTTAGCATCACTGAGTCCCCCACTATCAACATCCTGGGGGCTTCCCGTTGACCAGGATGGTGGTATATTCAGTTGTGTTAATGTGGCAGACAGGGATGAAAAGGACAGCAAGGGAAACTTTGTCTTTGTCGCAGTTAAATAAAAAGTTTATGATGGAGCTACTTTGGAACTGTGATAGGTTTGGAAACCTGATTGAAAAGATTTAACGAGCATGCTTAGATGGGTGAGATCGGAGGATGATACCATATTCGAGGACTTTGGAGAGGAAAGCAAGATTGGATATGAGGAAATAATTTGCAGAAATGGCAGATTTGAAGGATATTTGTTTTGGAAGACGGTAAACCATTTACAATATTGGCTCGTGGCAATTACTTCAGTTGTCAGCATTGGTTATAAGCCAGAAGGAGACTGAAATGTTTCAGTGGTGGAGCAAAGGACAGTAAACTGATCAATGTGAATGGAAATCTCATGAAAGATTAGAAAATCAGACTTGAGTTAGACCCTGCCATGTAGTCAGTTTTGTCCAAACCAGAAATAAAAACAAACTGTTGGAGAAATTCAGCAAGTCTGGCAGCATCTGTGGACAGAAAGCAAAGCTAATGTTTTGAGTCTAGCGACACTACTTCAGAAACGCACTTCTTCAGAAGTGTCACCGACTGGGATATTACCTTTTGCGTTCCATCCACAGTTGCTGCCAGACTTGCTGAATTTCTTCAACAATTCCTATTTTTGTTTCAGATCTTCGTCCGCAGTTCTTTATTTTGTTGTCCAAACCAGTGTTTTCTTGGTGTTGAAAGTCGTCTAGGAATTTTTAACGAAAATGAAAAGGACAGGGGTATTCAGCAGGTCAGACATCTCTCATTTGTGAAGAAAAACAATTTACATTTCGGGGTGATCTTTCTTTCATTAGAATGCATTTGCATAAATTTTGATACAGTTTTAAGAAGATCTAGATTTTCTTGCATCAAAGAAAAAAACACATTAGGGGGGCAGAGTTTACTCCAGCACAAAAACCTGCTTTTCAGAGCAGTCCAGAAGTTTTGAAGCCTGAAATTGGAAAAAATCCAATTGCTGATCCTTCCCCAAATCTTCACCAAACCCCTACAAGGTTGGAGTATGTCGAAACATTTTAGCTTGATTTAATTGTTAAAATGCAACCAATGCTGGAATCAGTGCAACTTTAAACAATAAAAGTAATCCTTCTGGACAAAAAGGGAAGGGAGTGATAGAAAGATATCCATTTTGAGGTGCTCATGACAGAGCCATGAGACGTAGGAGCAGAAATTTGGCCCATTGAATGGCAGAGCAGACTCAATCATGGCTGATAAGTTTCTCAACCCCATTCTGCTGCCTTCTCCCCATAATCTTTGATTCTCCTCGACAATCAAGACTCTTGTCAATCTCCGTCTTAAATGTACTCAACAACATAGCCTCCACTGCCTTCTTTGGCAATGAATTCCAAAGATTCACTACTCTCTGGCTGAAGAAGTTTCCCCTTTACAGAGATAAAAGGAAGACCCTTTAGAATGAAAGCTTTGCCCTCGGGTCCTAATCTCTCCTGTTAGTGGAAATATCTTCCCAATGTCCATTCTATCCAGACCTTTCAGTATTTTTGTAAATTTGAATTAGATGCCCTCTCATCCTTCCAAACTGCATTGAGTATAGACCCAGAGTTCTCAAATGTTCCTCATATATTAAGCCTTTCATTCCTGGGATCATTCTTGTGAACCTCCTGGACCTGCTCCAGGGCCAGTACATTCTTCCTGAGAGATGGGGCCCAAAATTGCTCAATATTCTAATTGTGGTCTAACCAGAGCCTTATAACTTCTCAGAAGTGCGTTCCTGTTTTTATACTCTAGTTTTCGCATACTAAATGCCAATATTTATATTTACTTTCCTAACTACCGACTCAACCTGCAAGTTAACATTAAGAAAATCCTGGACTAGGACTCCCAAGTCTCTTTTGCACTTCAGATTTTCTGAATTTTCTCCCCATTTAGCAAATAGTCTGCCTCTATTCTTACTACCAAAGTCCATGATCTCACATTTTCTCATGTTCTATTCCATCTGCCACTTCTTTGCCCCCTCTCCTATCCTGTCTAAATCCTTCTGCAGCCTCCCTGCCTCCTCCATACTACCTGTCACTCCACCTATCTTTGTACCATCTGCAAACCTAGCCAGAATGCCTTCAGTACCCTCATCTAGATCATTAACGTATAAAGTGAAAAGTTGTGGTCCCAACACTGACCCTTGTGAAACACCACTAGTCACTGACTGCCATCCTGAGAAGGACCCTTTTTATCCCCACTGTCTGTTTTCTGCCAGGCAGCTGCTCATCCAACCATGCTGGTGCCTTGCATCTAACACCATGTGCCCTTATCTTACTCAGGAGCCCCCTTTTGGGCACCTTGTCAAAGGCCTTGTGGAGGTCCAACTAGGTATCATCCTATGGCTGTCCTTTGGAGGTAGCAGGGAGGTTAAACAAAGAATTCTAACAGATTTGTCAGGCATGACCTCCCCTTGATGGAGTCATGCTGACTTTGCCATATTTTACCAAGCACTTCCAAGTATTCAGAAATCTCATCCTTCACAAAGGACTCAAATCTTACCTGTGACTGTGGTCAGACTAATCTGCTTGTCATGTGCTGTCTTTTGCTTTACCCCCCTCTTATGTTAGTGATTTTCCAGTCCTCGAGGACGCTCCCTGACTTTTTAGTGATTCCTGGAAGATGTCCACATTTCTTCAGCTATCTCCTTCAGAACTCTGGGGTGTTGTGTATCTGGTCCAGGCTATTATCTACCTTCAGATCTTTGTTCCTGGTCAGTTATTAGAAAAACAATCTTGAAACAAAATACAAATGAAATAACTGTTAGATTCAAGCCGAGGTGAATGTTTGAGTACTTTTAGTAACGAAATAAATTCTGAGCAAAGTGTTTAAAAATGAATGACATTGTGTGTTGGGCAGTATGCCATATTAAAAATTTTACATAAGTATATGTTAGTGGGTGAGTGTTTTTAAAAAAAAAAGGAAAAATATCAAGTATGACCATGCTGAACAAGGTCAATATGGCTAAAACAGACTGCCACCTGACTCTGGATCATAAGCAAACTACAGTATGGAATCTGATATTTCGGCCTGATCTGTCCTCTGTGGTGTCTGGACTCTGAAGAAGGTATTGTCCTAACCCTCTTGCCCCTATTCATTTCCTGTAATGTGCTGTTAAATGTTGATATTGACTCTGACTCTGCCTTAATCAGTAACAGTGCATTTGACAAAAAGTCCTGTTGTTTTTAACCACCTCAATATCTTGAATGCATCAATGTGCAGTAGCTCTGAATAGCGGGAGGCAGAAGAGAAGCTGACCTCCCAAGAAGCAATCATCAACCTTTAACCTGAATTTTATCCAGAAAAATTGCTTAAATTTAAAAAAAAATTGAAGCAACAAGATGAAAGTTGGCATTTCTTAAACCAAAATACTAGGAAAATTTACAAGTGTGTCTCAGGATGCATAACTTTGTAAGCATAATGAAATATGGGTACTGAGCTTGTATAGCAATTGAAAAATACAGCAATTTTTTTAATTAACTCTAACTCTAGTGTTGTATTGATGATGTATCTTTTTTGTTAGATGAGACAAAGTTGAGGCCCTATTCTCTTCCCCCACCCCCACCTCAAGTGAAGGTGGTATTTTATTGATTCACATATTAGCTATACACAACTCATGATTGAATGACTGGCAGTGCTATGAGGTCCTGTTTTCCCGGTGAATCTTTGACAGGTAAGTTTTAAGTGGCTGATTTTTCTTTGCATTGGTAGCATGCTGGACATCGTTTCTGCAAAATGATTCAGTCAACACGTGAAAGATGTATTAGCAGGAAGAAGACTACATTTCAGTCTAAAAAGCATTTGGTACGTTGAGGTTATGAAAGATACTATAGAGATGAAAAATGTCAACTATGTATTTATTAATGACTTTTTTAAAAAATCATTTCATGGGGTGTAGGTGTTAGTGCCTGATCCTAATTGTCCAGATGACACTTCAGATTCAACCACATTGCTGTGGTCTTGGAGTCATATGAAGGCTGAATCCCAGCTAAGAATGGGAGATTTCCTTTCCCGAAAGGACGTTATTGAACCACATGGGGTTCAAATGACAAAAATGTTGTAAACTATGAAGATGGAAACTCAAAATTACATGGCAATGTTGATTAGGTTAAGTGAAAGGCCAGAAGTTGACAGATGGATTTCAAAATAAGTGACAGTGAGGTCGACCACTTTGGACCTACAAAGGACAATGTTGTATTTTGTGACTGGTGAAAATTTAGAAGCTGGTGCTTGGGGACTTGAGTCCGATGCACAGTTTACTAACATGTCATGAGCAGGTTCACAAAGTAATCAAAACGCCTATGATTAACAGCTAGAAAATAGAATCCCGGGGAGTAAAAGTCATGCTTTTTAGCCATTCAAAGGCTTGGTTAAATCATACCCTGGAGTGTTGACAGCAGTTCTGGACACTGCCTTGGGGCCCATGGTGTTCGAGGTGAGCTACTGGCATGGATTGAGGTTTGGCTGTCTGACAGAAGGCAGAGAGTTGGGATAAAAGGCTCTTTTTCGGAATGGCAGCCGATGACGTGGTGTCCTGCAGGGTTCAGTGTTGGGGCCGCAGCTGTTCACTTCATATGTTAATGATCTGGATGAAGGGACTGGGGGCATTCTGGCGAAGTTTGCCTATGATATGAAGTTAGGTGGACAGGCAGGTAGTACGGAGGAGGTGGGGAGGCTGCAGAATGATTTAGACAGTTTAGGAGAGTGGTCCAGGAAATGGCTGATGAAATTCAACGTGAGCAAATGCGAGGTCTTGCACTCTTGGAAAAAAGAATACAGGCATGGACTATTTTCTGAACAGTGAGAAAATTCATAAAGCCGAAGCACAAAGTGATCTGGGAGTGCTAGTCCAGGATTCTCTAAAGGTTAACTTGCAGGTTGAATCCGTGATTAAGAAATCGAATGTAATGTTGTCATTTATCTCAAGGGTTGGAATATAGAAGCAGCGATGTGCTTCTGAAACTTTATAAAGCTCTAGTTAGGCCCCATTTAGAATACTGTGTCCAATTTTGGGCCCCACACCTCAGGAAGCACATACTGGCACTGGAGCGTGTCCAGCGGAGATTCTCAAGGATGATCCCTGGAATGGTAGGCCTAACACACGATGAACGGCTGAGGATCCTGGGATTGTATTCTGTTAGAGTTTAGAAGGTTGAGGGGAGATCTAATAGAAACTTACAAGATAATGCATGGCTTAGAAAAGGTGGACGCTGGGAAGTTGTTTCCGTTAGGTGGGGAGACTAGGACCCATGGGCACAGCTGTAGAATTAGAGGGGGTCAATTTAGAACGGAAATGAGGAGAAATTTCTTCAGCCAGAGAGTGGTGGGCCTGTGGAATTCATTGCCACGTAGCGTAGTGGAGGCTGGGATGTTAAATGTCTTCAAGGCAGAGATTGATAAATTCTTGATCTTGCAAGGAATCAAGGGCTACGGGGAGAGTGCGGGGTAAGTGGAGTTGAAATGCCCATCAGCCATGATTGAATGGCGGAGTGGACTCGATGGGCCGAATGGCCTTACTTCCACTCCTATGTCTTATGGTCTTATGGAATACATAAAACCTTGTTAGTATTGCAACATAGACTTGGAATGATATCTGTATTCCAAGGATTAATTTGTATGAAATTAATCGAAAAACTTGGCAGTGGTTGTCTGGTTGATAGGGTACATCAAAATATTTCAGCCACCCCTTCTGAGTCGGTGAAAATAGAAAACACGCTTTCACATACCCGTTAGGAGACTATTGGACATTTTTCTTCCACAATCTGCAATTTGTTTTAAATCAGTTAATTTTCATTATGAAGCGTGTAGGTGCTTTTAGAGCCAAATGTGAGGATATGGAATAGTTGCAGATCAACCCTAATCTACTGATTGCCATGAAGCTCTTAGTCTGCCTTCTTATTGCTCCTTTAGTATAGCCTTGTGTTTGTTTCCTTCCTTTACTGCTGTTTACTTTTAATCATTGGCATTTCCGTTTCTGTTTTGTTTTCAATTTGGTTGTTTATTTTTCTTTCTGGGTTTAATATTCAGTTCTGTGCATCAGTTCTTTTTTTTAAATCCTGTTTTTGTTCGATTTTGTTTTTAAAAGCCTTGAATTCATTTTAAACTTTCTCGGCAATTATTTTCTGCCTGGTAGTCTTGCTCCTTTTTTCAGTCTTGTCAATTTTTATTTTTGCCTGCTATGTGTTTGCCTTGTCAATTCCAGCACTTTGGAATACATGGAATGGTTGGACACCCTGTTATTACTGGGCTTGCAATCTTCAACGTGTCCAGTTACTTTACCTGACAGCTGTGCATGTTTTGTTTCTCTTCAAATAATCGTCTGATTCCTTCTTGAAAGCCACAATTGAATCTGTCGTCTTCACATTCATGGGCAGTGTATTCACGTTCCTAATTGCTTGTTGCTTTTTTCTGCCATTTGCTTTAAATCAATATCTTCTGGTTTTCAATCCTTTCACCAATGTGAATTGTTTCCCACTGTCTACTCTATTCAGGCCCGTCGTGATTCACTAAACTGCCAAATGATGGAAAATCATTTAAGGGGCATTGAGTAAATGTATGGCTAGAGAAAATCATGCAACACGGCAAATACCACATGCAGTGCTTCAAAACCTTCTCCAACGAAGGTCTTGTACTTTGAGAGGGTGTACCTTTACTCCTGTTACAAAAGCATAAGTGTGATTACCATACTCGCCTGCTTACTTTCAATCCATTCTCAAGTTCTACACTTATAGCATCACTATGTTCCCCATTTTGTTTTCAGCAATGGTATATTTTGTTTTGGAATGCAAAAGTAAAAGAACTCAATTTTCTACTTCAAATGTCTCCGCAAACTTAATTCCTTTTTTGTCTCATTATGTAGCAGAGAAGAAAGTCATCCAGCCCATCATGCTAATGACTACTGTTTTAAAAGTACTTTTAAAACAGTAGTCACTGCAACTGTTAACATGCATGGCAAGCTGCCATAAACAGCGATGGAATATAGGAACATATCCATTGGTGGGTGTTGACTGAGGGCTAAAAATTGGTTAAGGGACTGGAAAACCTATTGTGCGCTTCAGATAGTGTCATAGAATCTTCTTCATTCATCTCATAGGTTTAATGTATCATCTGATAGTTTTCTGATGAAGGGTTTAGTCCCGAAATGTCAAGTTTTCCTGCTCCTATGATGCTGCTTGACCTGCTGGGTTCATCCAGCCCCATGCTTGTTATCTCGGATTCTCCAGCATCTGCAGTACCTTTTATCTCTGATCTGATAGTATAGTGCTGTTCTTTTACTGCAGTGAAGTGTCAGCCTTGAATTATATGCAGAAACCTCTAGACAGGAACTTGATTCTGCAACCGTCTGACTCCAAATCGCAAGCACTGCCACTTGTTACAATTGAACCTGCTTCTACCTTTTCAGACGCTGGCATTATAGACCGTAACTTGTTTATGGTCATCGCTCCTAACATTTAATCCACAGCTGCTAAGTTCCCTCTTGGACAATTTTTGCTGCTGTGTAGAGTTTTTGGGTGCTGTCTTATGCTGCTATTCCTCCGAGAAAGGAAATAACTTTTAATAGCATTTTACAAATGCAAATCCAAATTTGGGTTGGTTGGAGATGCCTTCCTGAATACGTGACATTAGCTTTCTCATGAGTGTCCAACACCATTTTCATGGCAGAACAACTCACGCAATGCAGTAGCTTTGCTCAAAAGTGTAATAGTAGTACCCTATTATGAGGTGAACTGTACGCATAGCTCTTGGATTTGTTTGAAGGCGGACCGAGGAATGTCCTGTTAAGTCATGCTAGATGTGATTTGTCAAGCGTGTTTATCTGCACTGGGTTCCACATTTATGAATAGACTTGCTTAATTCAGTCAGTACAACTTGCTTACCTGCAGTACAAAATAAAGTAACCTTGGCTTAAGTAAAATAACTACCAGGTGTTCTTCTATATTGTTAGTATTGCTGAAGTTTGCTCTTGTATCTTTTGGTTTAAAAATCTGACTAATTTTGCAGCTGTTTATTAGCATGGATATTAGGGAGTGTTATATTTCTAAAGTCTCTTTTTGCCTTCCATATTAATTAGAACGGAAAGTCTGCCGGACAATTTAAATCAGTTACCCAGGCCTGCAGACTTCCTAACTAAGCTATTTACTAATTACTGCGGTAGGCTAATGTCACCTGTTTACAGATGTTTGGAAAACAGAATCCGTTCTATTCAAAATCCCTTCCAGTTTCATCTTTTTGGTGCATTAAAAACAAAGGTTGAAGAATCTTTGCTCGCAAATCTCAAAATTTAAAAGCAACTTTTTTGTGGCTCAAATTCAACTAGAATTTTTCTGAAATTAATTGTTAACTCTCTGACCATTTTTTAACTATCCTATGTACATAAAATGTGCAGTTTCACTTTTGCTTTTAAACAAAAAATAGTTGATGCTCTTTTCAGAAGCATAATAAAGGGGATAATGACTGCTATTGTCAACATGGATGTTTGAGAATAAATTGTCATTGCGCCAAAGATATCTTTTGGTCAAGGATGCAATTGCCTAATTTTTGTGAACTTCTTTCCAGAGATTTAAACACACTTTGAATTTTATTTTCCAATGTCATTGAAATGTTAAACAAATGACGCATCATTTGCATCCTTAGACATGTTTGTGTAATTTTTTCATAAACAACTGATAATGCAAGTTGGGTGTAAAAGCTCAGTTGTTATTTCAATATTTCTTTCAATAATGCACCACTTCCCCTTAGTTATAATAAAGGTACCTTGCAATATGAAGTTGTATTTGGGTTTTGTGATTGAAATAATTTGACTGCTTGTCCCTGATTTATATTTCAAAACTTTTGAGAATTTTATGAGAAACAATATGCACGAGACATTATTCTGATTTAAGTAATTTTGATTTCAGTGCGCTGGAAGGCGGAAGAAGGTGATTCCAGTGAAATTTGAGGTTGGAGATTTGGTATGGGTGAAATTTAGTAGACGTCCTTGGTGGCCTAGTGCTGTCTGCCTTGATCCTCTACTGAAGACTCACTCCAAAATGAAAGGTAGGTATTTGAATGCAAAACTTTTTGAAAGGAATGTGAAACTCGTTGCTGAGCTGAACTCTTATGTTGCAAATATCTTCTAATCAGAAGCAGTTCCTTCACCTATGGCACATCTGTTCGGATGATGCCACCTTCCAAAACAGTGCTGATGATGTGGCTTGCTTCTTGCATATAACTGTTGTTTCCCACCCACTGTGGTTGACAGGGCCCTCAGCGGCATCTGACTTATCACCTGTGCCCCTTCCCATCACTCAACAGTGTGATCAGGTACCCCTTGTCCTCATTTTTCATCCTATCAGCCGCTGCATTCAAAGGATCAAAGTTGCCATTCTGACAACTCCAGATTGCCAAAATCAAACACCTCTTCCCTTTCCTTCCTCTTCCCCCATCTGCATTTCTTAGGGGTCATTCTCTCTGGGACGTTCTAGCCAATTCATCGACCACTAACACCACCACCCCCCTCAATTTCCCATGGTGCCACCTTATCTAACCACAGGGTGTAACACCTGCCCTTCACCACCTCCCTGCTCACCATCCAAAGGCCTAAAGTCTTTCCAGGTGAAGCAGCCTTTCACCTGTACCACTTCCAATCTTGTGTATTGCATTTGCTACACCTAATATGGTCTACTGTACAAACGCAGACTGGGTGACTGCTTTGTAGAACACCTCCGGTCTGTGCGTGTGTATGATTCCGGCCTTCCTGTAGCTGGTTGCTTTAACACAGCATCCTGCTCGCATGCCCGCTTGTCTGTCCTTGGCATGCCACAGTGCTCCAGTGAATCATGGCACAAACCTGGAGGAACAACATCTCCTCCTCTTCAGACTAGGCACTTTACAGCCTTCTGGACTTGATACTGTGTTCAACACCTTCAAATTGTGAACCAACTCCCACTTCTTCCCTTTCTTTTGTCTTTACTTACATTCTTTGTCACCATGTCCTTGCTCACAGTCCCACTGGAGTGGCAGGATGGAAGTCTTTCCAGTTTGGCAGTTAGACACCCCATTGTTCTGCCATTCTCGCATTCCAATCACTGAATCTGATATATCAACATCTTTTCTCCCCCAGCACTCTACTCCCAACTCCTCCCCCGCCCCGCACCCTCAAGCTATTGTATAAACACTGCCCCACCCACATTTCACTTCAGCTCTGAAGGGTCATCTAGATGCCATGGTAGCTTGCTGACTGACCTGCTGTAATCTGAAAACAACAAATGCTGGAGCTGTAGATTGTGTGCCTACTCAACACTTCTATGATCCTTTTCCTTACATGCCAGATTATTATCTCCCTTCCCTTGTTTCCCAGTGCAGTATCCTAGCCTCAGCTGACTTCAGCTGTTACATCAAAACATTACATCCATCAGCAAACATCTCCACTTATTATGGAGACAATGTATCAGTTCTGTTTGTAATTCCTTTAGATATCAATACAGTCAATACTTAGCCAATACTTAAATGTGGGTATTGTCAAGTAACCAGTAATGTTGCATGGGTATTAATGACACCATCTTCCACAAGAGAGCCATAACATCTTGACTTTACATTGACATTTTGATGGCTGGAAATACCTAACAGTGGTCACCATTGACCAGAAGTGAAATAGAATCAGCCGCATCAATAATGTAGTTGAAAGACCATGAGAGAATTTAGTTTTAATGTGGCAAGAGATCTTCTTCCTGATTTGCATAATGTGAATAATGAATATGCTTCTGCTGGAATACTCACCACTGGCCTGGATGAGTACATTTTCAGACAGACTTAAAGCTCTACCTTTTTGTAACGTTGTTTGTGTAAAAGCAACATCTATGTAGATAATTGCCCAAGTACATCCTGTTCACAAATCAAATCAATATCTCCCATTTCTACTCTCCATCAGTAAAGTGATGGAATGTGTCATCAACAGAGCCATCAAATGGCATGCAGCAACAACCTCTATGTTCAGTTTGAGTTCTGCTAGAGCCACTTTACAATTTAGTACAACCATATCTGAAGAACGGAACTCAAAATATGAGATGCCATTGACTGCCCTCTATATCAAAGTAATATTTGACCAGGTGCATAAAATTGAAGTTAATGGAACTCATGGCAAAAACACACTGTTGTCACATTGAAACTAAATTTCTCTCATGGTCTTGTGGCTGTGATATCGATGTTGCTGATTCAATTATGCTTCCGGTTGAAATCATACCTGGTACAATGGAAGATTGTTGTGGTTGGTGTAGGAGAATCATATCGGGGCATCCTTGCAGGAATTTCTTGATTAGTGTCCAAGATGCATCATAAATCATGTACAAGACACTTTTTAATATACGAGCTATATAAATCTTGTGGCTATGAGAGCAGGTCAGATCTGGGAATACTTATTTCCTGTCTCCTCAATGCTTGTCCACCATCTACAAGGCCTAAGATGAAAGTGTGATGGAAACACTCCTATTTGTTTGGCTGTGTTTACCTCCAGCAATACTCAAGACCACTCTGGACAATGCAGCCCATCTGCTGCTTTCAATAGTCACTTCCCTGACTATGAACGCACAGTCGCAGCAGTGTACCAGTGACCAACACCTTAAGACGTAGGAGTAGGCCAATTGGCTCATCGAAGCCACTCTGACATTTAGTGAGATTATAGTTTATCTGATAATCCTCAACTCCCACTGTCCTGCCTTATCTCCATAATCCTTGATTTCCTTTAGTGATTAGAAATCTGTCTGCTTCAGCCTGAAATAGCCTTAATGACCCAGCCTTGACGGCTCTCTGTTAGGAATTCCTCGAATCAGAGGTTTTCAACAGTGTGAGTTTAGTAAGGTGAGTAATGACATTTTCTGGAGCAGCACTACTTTGTGTTTTGACTTCCAATACCATGCATGCAAGGTGATTCACTGTGTGTGTGTGTGTGTGTGTGTGTGTGTGTGTGTGTGTGTGTGTGCGTGTGCGTGTGCGTGTGCGTGTGCGTGTGCGTGTGCGTGTGCGTGTGCGTGTGCGTGTGCGTGTGCGTGTGCGTGTGCGTGTGCGTGTGCGTGTGCGTGTGAGACCAAATATTCGTTATGAGAAGAAACTCAATGTGAGAGAAATAGCCATGCAACTGTTGAACTAGCCTGCCTTGGATACATTGGGATGGATTTTAAAGTGAATATTTTTATAACTTATTTTACTTGAGCCACTTAAGTATAAATGGATAAGTTTGATGTCAACAGACAATTTCTCTGCTAGTTCAATCGATGAAGCATCTGAACCCAAGGGAGAAAAAGCAAAAACTGTTCAGAGACTGTATAATGAGAGCCATCTGGCCTTTTGGATTTTCATGGACAAGAGATACTGCTTGCCCCTCACCTGAGTATTTGACCTGCATAGTGAAATAGCCAAAGCATTCAGGTACCCAAGTAAGTTAAGACACGATTTACCGCCCAAAGATCCATCTGCTGTGAACGCAAGCATACAATACTTCAAGAGCCTGAGACCAAAATGTCAAGCACACAGTGTCTGCTGCAGCGAGAGCCAGTATTGGATAAAGCACAAGATGCAAGTTACTTAGTGGTTGAGCTTGTAGCAAAATCAAAGCAGTGATGTGCCATTGCTGAAACCTTAGTCGTGCCTGTATGTAAAACAAAAAAGCATAAGTGTGATGTTAGGATGTGCTGGAAATAGATCAAGAAAATTCCATATTCTGATAATAGTTAAAAGATAAATAACTAAATTAACTGATGACACGTTATGTCACCTGATAGCAAGGAGGTACTGCAAGCGATGATGGCTAGTCCATTCAGGGAAAGATTTCCTTTCGCAAGGAGCAACTGAGTCACGTGCCTGGTGGAAAAATATTTCCGATAATAGCAACTTGAGGGAAAACAAATTTATCTGGGCCGTGTGTTGGATCATTATAACTGATAGAGCAGCCCCCATGATTTGAGAAAGTCGAAGGGTTTGTTACTAAGATGGAAGAGCAAAATTCTGATGTTGAGATCACCCATTGTGGAGCTCTTGTGGCCAAAACAATGCTGCCAAAGTTAGCTATTACGTAAAATCACAGCCTTTGAAATCCCATTTTGCTCATTATTTTGTTTAGAGATGAGCGTTCAAGCAGAGTTTACTGTTACACACTGAGGTGTGATTGTTTTAATGGGGAAGCTTCTTTCCTATATTCATGAGCTCAAGATGAAAAAGAGTTTCGAACAATGCATGCCTTTTTTATAAAGAGTTACTGGTGGGCTAAGCTGCCATATCTCTCAGACATTTTCAGCCATCCGAATGAACTGAATGCTAAAATGCTTGGAAAGAATGAGATAATGCTGACCACCAGAAATTCTTCAAGATTTTGTGTTAAAACTGGGCCTTTGGCAAGAGTCGGTGACCGATTCCCTTGAGATGTTTCCACTAACATCAGCGGCATATGCACAGTCTCATATTCAAACATCTTAGCGCTGCAGGAGAAGTTAGAATTCTACTTCTCGCTCATCAAATGTGGAAGATGATGACTGGATGCATGATCCATTTAGTTCGCTGCCTTTTGATTCATTGCAAAAACTTGTTAAAAGGAAAAAATATGCAGAACTCCTGATTCCTCGCACAATGAAACTGAAGTTTAGAGAGACGTCTTTATACGTGTTTTGGCTGATCGTGGTACGTGAATATCTGGCCATGCTGTTGCTGTGCTCATGCTGTTTGTGACAGTATACTTCAATGAGCTGGCATTTTCAACAGTGGCTTACGTGAAGAGCAGGAGGGAGCGCTTGTCATTGGAGTCAGGCGTTTTAAGGAGGTAATTCATGACTAAGCAAAAATATATACTAGTAAAGAGGAAAGACCATAGCTAACCAAGAAAGTTAACGACAGTATTAACTTGACAGAAAGTATACAAGAAGGTAAAAGTTAGTGGTGGCACCAAAATCTGGCATAAATTGAGAATCAGCAAAAGAGGACTAAAAAGATGTTTGAAAGTAAACTGCAAAAGCAAACTAGTGATGGATGGATGTAAAAACTGATCAGATTTCTTTAAATGTATAAAAAGAAGAAAGAGGTCACTGAACATAAGCCCCTTAGAACATGGTTATGGAGATAAAGGAAATGGCAGAGGAGTTAAACAGATATTTTGTATCTGTCCTTGCAATGGAAGATACTTCAAGTAAACCGTTTAAGACTAAAGAATATGGGGAGGGATGAAATGTCATCGCCATCACTAACAAAGTAGTATTACACAAACTAAAGGGGCTAAAGTTGGAAGTCCCTTGGCCTTGATGGCTTGCTGGCTAGTATACTAAAAGGAGGGAGCTACAGAGATGGTGGATGTATTGGTTGTAGTGTTAAAGTCCTTGGATTCTGGAGAAATACTAGAAGGCTGGAAAACTACCAATGTGGGCACCTCAATTCAAAAAGGAGAGACGAGAAAAAGTAACTATAGGGTAAATAGGCTAACATTTATTGTTGGAAAAGTATTGGAATCTATTATTAAGAAATCAATAGAATATATGGAAGATAATAATCTTAAAGGAGAGTGAGCATGGCTTCATGAAAGGGAAATCATGTCGAAGAGTTCTTTGTTGGAGGATGTCTCTTCCGCAGTAGATGAGGATCCAGTAAACGTTGTGTTTGGACTTGGACAAGGGGTTCATAAAGGTACCTCAAAGAAGTTAAATCATGAAATAAGAGCCCGCAGTTTTGGAAGTAGCATTGGTATAGCTAGAATTGTTTAATGGGCATGAAACAGCAAGTGGGGGTGAGAGGTTCTTTTTCAGGTTGACAACCTGTGACCTTTTGGGATTTTGCCAGGATCAGTGCTTGGACTGCAACTTTTTACTATCCATGTGTCTGTATATTAATGACTTGGAGGAAGGTGAATGTGCTGTTGCCAAATTTGCATGTGACGCAAGTAGGTGGAAAGGCAGTTTGAGGGAGGTTTGGAACAGTTTGAGAAATATTAATAGGTTAATTGAGAAGGCAAAAAGTTAGCAAATGGTGTATAATGTGAAGTCGTAGTTCACTTTGAAATGGAGAATAAAAGAACAGATTATTCAAATGAAGAAAAAACTGCAACACAAAGGGAATTTAGGGGTCCTTATTCTTGAAACACAAAACTAGAACCCAGGCGAAGTAGGTCATTCAGAAAGCTGAGATAACAAGGTGTGGGGCTGAATGAATACAGCAGGCCAAGCAGCAGCGTAGGAGCAGGAAAGCTTGACGTTTCGGAAGGGTTTAGGCCTGAAACGTCAAGCATTCCTGCTCCTCTGATGCTCCTTGGCCTGCTGTGTTCATCCAGCCCCACACCTTGTTATCTCGGATTCTCCAGCATCTGCAGTTCCTATTATCTCTCATTCAGAAGGCTACTGGAATGTTGGCCCTTAGTTCAAGGGGATTGGAGTATAGGAGCAGAGATGCCTTATTGCGATGGTACAAGGTGCTGGTGTGACCATATCTGGAACATTGTCACAGTTTTAGTCACCTTCAAATAAGGAAAGAAATTATTCCATTGGAGGTGGTTCAGAGAAGGCTCAAAAGGATGACCTCTAGTGTGGATTCCCCATTGCAGCCCCTCTGTTTCTGGTTGTAAGTGACCTGCATTTGTCTTCACTAATCTTTCTCTTTACACATTTTGCAATCAGTTTGTATATTACATGAAAACTTGTACTTTTGTTTTTTCTCCTCTCCATCCCTTTGACTGTCTTTGAAATGTGAAATGTAAAATGTTCCCCATCGTCCGGTCTGCTGGTCTTTTTAGCCAATTTGTATGCCCCTTACTTGGATCTAATACTGTACCACTTTATCATGAATTTCCCTTGTTAGCCATGACCAGCTCTTTCCTGTTTTAGGAAGGAAGACTGGAAAGAACCCTTGTTGCAGTTCTTCAAACACTTTTTTTCTCTTTTTTTTGTCCCTCATTTTTTGCCATTGCCTGTCCACTGTCATCCCTTTAAACAATGCTACCCAATTTATAGCCCCTCATAGCATCATAATTTTCTATGTTTAGGTTAAGGTGCTCCTCTCAGAATCCCCTATGTCTCTCTCCATTTGCAGTGAAAATTCATCATATAATGGTCACTCCTCCCCAAGGGCCCTTGTACAGCTAAGTTGCTAATTATTCCTTTTCTTGTTTCTCAGTACTGAGATTTTGATGGCCTGCATTCTAGCTGATGTGTCTTTGTTACTTGCTAGTTTGCCCACAGTTTATTTTCTCCCCCTCTCTTTTTTATCTTTTGGTGGTTTTAAAAATGTTCTCAATCCTCTGATTTAGCACTAATCTTTGCTACTGTTTTTCTTTCAATTTGATACTGTCTTTAGTTTCCCAAGTTAATTATGGTCAGTTTATCTCCTTCCTAGAATCCTCCTTCCTCACTGGGGTATATCTTTGCTGAGAGTCATGAACTATTTTACTTTTTTTTTTTGAAAAGGCTGCGTCTGTAGAACCTCCTTTACCATCTGCAGTGGTTGCAGATGCATGAGAGCAATACCACAAGCAAATTCATATGCCAAGTCACACATGGCCTTTAGGTCACATTTCTGGAGATTTCACCCTAACAGACTTCTAGGTGCACCTGTACCTAGGTAGATCGCCATGGATGAATAGGTTAGCTTTCCCATCCCTCTCTTGCGTGTGCTCGCTGCCTGGTTTGGGTAATAAATGCTTGCCTTATCAGTGGCAACTAGCGTGAAATATTTTTAAATCCTGTGAATTCATTTTAAAAATATTTTCCTTGACAGTCATTCCACGTGTGCCAGGCTGCCTGCTTGTATCTAGAATCCCTACAGTGTGGAAACAGGCCCTTCGGCCCAACACGTCCACACTGAACCTCAGAGCATCCCATTCTAAACTCCACATCCCTGAACACTACGGGCAATTTAGCATGGCCAATCCACCTAACCTGCACATCTTTGGATTATGGGAGGAAACCCACGCAGACAAGGGGAGAATGTGCAAACTCCACACAGACAGTCACCTGAGGCTGGAATTGAACCTGGGTCCCTGGCGCGGTGAGGCAGCAGTGCTAACCACTGAGCAACCGTGCCGCCCTCTTCGTTTTTTTTATTTTAATGATCCTTCCGCAGGTTCACCTACGGAAACCTTGTTATGACTTTTACTTCCTCTAGATAGTCAAGTTTGATCGTCTTCTCGGCGCTCCGCCAGGGCTGTGTCCAACTCCGGCGGGGCCGATCCGAGAACCTCACTAAACCATCCAGTCGGTAGTAGCGACGGGCGGTGTGTACAAAGGGTGGGGACTTAATCAACGCGAGCTCATGACTCACACTTGCTGGGAATTCCTCATTCATGGGAAATAATTGCAATTCCCAATCCCTATCACGAATGGGGTTCAACGGGTTACCCAAACCTGGTGGCGTAGGGTAGACACACGCTATTCCATTCAGTGTAGCACGCGTGCAGCCCCGGACATCTAAGGGCATCACAGACTGGTTATTGCTCAATCTCGTGTGCCTGTATGCCACTTGTCCCTCTAACAAGTTGGACGCGGACTGCTTGGGGGTCGCGTAACTATTTAGCATGAGGCAGTCTTGTTCGTTATCGGAATTAACCAGACAAATCGCTCCACCAACTAAGAACGGCCATGCACTTGTATGTTGCTGCCAATGCTGAATAAGACTTTCTACTGTAACTTCTGCCTGTAGTTAATTCTCTTGCTTTTCTTTTTTCACCCGGTTTTGTCTTGTTGTCATCGTGGTGTGCCAACTGAAATCAGCAATTTGCCATCTGACGAAGCGTTCAGATGTTTACATATCATTATTTTTGGGTGGGGGGGGTGTGAGATGTGCATTTCGTTGAAGTATTTGTCTTAATGCTCCTGGGGACAAATTGCAAAAATACCATCGTAAAAGGAAAGTAAATTTCTCTACAGTAGGAGAGCAGAGTAATTGGTAGATCATTTTGCCATCAACAGTACACCAGTTAGATGATTGACAGTTCACCATTTAGCTTTATTTAAATTTTAAACCAGGTAACACCTTGACCCACTAGACCAGCAAATGTTCCTGTGGCAATCAATGTGTGTACAAGTTATTTCTGCTTGCAAAATAGAGGGCCTTATGTATTTTTGTATTCTGTTATGCATAGGTGCACTCCATTGAGCTCATAAATTGGTATTCAACATAATTGTTAGCAAGCTCTGTATTGTTTAGTAAATATTGTCCAGTTGTGGAAACGCATTGTGTTTGGAGTTTTGTAAACATGGCTGGTTAAGGTCTAGTCAGCATGATGCTTGTTGCAAACAACTGAAGGGATATGCTGTTTGACAATTCCTGCCAAGCTTTCGGGCATAAAGCCTACTTACCTAGTATCACGATGGCAGTGAAAATTATATGCCACATTACTCTTTTTGACTTGATGGTAGCATCTTGTTAGCGGTGAGCATCACACTTGTTAGCACTGTACAGTAGCAACATGTTCTGGCTAGTTTCACCTATTGCTCAAACATTTTAAGATACTTTGCCCTTCCAGGCTAGTCTGAGGTAGATTGGGGACTTTTATGGGTCTACAGTAACAGCCTTAACCTGTTTGAGTTTATGTAGCAAGATATCTGTGATTTGGGCTAGCTTTTCGTATAGCACAAAAAAGTCTTCTTTTGCTTTTACATTGTTGTTCTTGCAAATTGTCCTGATGAGCAGAAGATGGAAAGTTTCAGCAAAATATGTCTATCTGCAGCAGTGGTCAAGCTCTGTAGTAGTAAATGACTTTTTGGAAAAGGTGGCATTTTACTAAATGTTTACTACTTCAACATTTGTAAAATTAAGTAAATAGCCACAGAAGCTAAATTGGAATGTACCTTCTAATCTTTTTGGATTTCTGATGTCTGTTGTTATGTCTGTTTTTATTAGAACCCAGCAGGCGGCCCTGCCGACAATATTACGTTCAGTTTTTTGGCATCGTTGTCGAACGTGCCTGGGTTGCATCAGCAGTGGTTGAACCGTTTGAAGGAAGACATCAGTATGAGCTGCTGGTTCAAAGAAATACCAAAAATGGGGAAACTGATGTGCATAGAAACAAGGTGCTGTATATGTGTCATTTCTTTCTATATTGCACTGAAGGCAGCAATCAGGAATAAAGATACAGTGCACTTCAATACACTCTGAAATTGACTTTGTAAAAATAAGTTTTTTTTGAAAAGTTGTACTCTTTCTCTCCTTGCGAAAAGCTTCAAAAGCTGCTATCAGTAATTGTGTTTTCAATATAATGAAACAATCTTGAGTCCTTCCCAGTATCATCACTTTCCAAAAAAAAAAAAAATTGACATCACACCTTACAGGGAAAAATTCAGGAAGTCTTGGTCAAACGGTTGGACTTTAAGCACTGTCTTGGAAAAGAGTTGAGAGATTTTGGGATTTACGGAGGCAATTTGAGAGTTTTGGATCCAAGCAGCTAATGGCAGTGTAATCAAGGTTGGAATGATGAAAATTGGGAATGCTTAAGACACTAGAATCCAAGGAATACAGATCTCTGCTGTGGGGCTAGGGAGAACACACCTAGTAAGGTAGCAGATCTTGGATTTGAAAATAACTTGAATTTTAAAGTTAAGTTGCTGGTTAGCAGGGAGCCAGTTGAGACTGACAAGCATAAGGATGATGCATTTAATGACGTTTGGTGCTGCATAGGACTCTAGCAAAGCTTTGCATGACAGCAAGGTACAAATGCATTTGAATTGTCAAATCTTAATATAACAAAGGTGGATGAGGGTTTCGGTGACTCCAAAAGAGGAGATGGGTGATTGTTAATGGAAAAGCATGGTCTTAGTATGGATATGAGGTTGAAAGGCTGAAAATGTTGAGGTTCTTGCCATACTGTGGAACATGTCACTTTAAGTACTGTTGCCAAGAGGAAACCTTTATAGAATAAGGTTTTCATAGTTGATAGTGAAATCTTAATACACTATTGTTATTGTTTGGCAATGGCTGGAACAAGTCATGTCCCAGACAGGAACCTGGATGGTTAGTTCATATTATTTGCTTTGGTTTTAGTTGAGTGGTCTCTTGCTGAAATGTAAGTGTGCAATGCTGCAGACTTTAACAATGAAACAGAAGTTTAATACAAAAGAAATTAAGACAATGGTTTAGAATATTCTATCTGCTTTATAATTCAAATAACGACTTGTGACTTCAACCCTTAGACTAGAATTGCAGATAGCGTCTTCCTGGAGACATCACATATCTGCTTAAATGGCCTCAGCTTTGTAGGATTTGTACCAATTCTGTAATCTGTAACTAGCACCAGCTGTCATTCCAAGATAGAGTTCACTGTACATCCTTTTCGGAACACCTTTTTTCAGCTGACCTATTCCAAGGACTTCACTGGGTGTCCCACTCAAAGTCAAATGTGAAACTAAAACGATCTGAGATTCTGGCATTTCTCTTAAAGCTTAAAAAGAAAGCAAGGCCCAGAACCACTAACAAACCTTGAGGCCCACTATTTACACTGCAAAACAATAAACAAAATCTAATTATGGTGCACAAAATCCATTAATTCTCAAAATTTTGAGAGAAATCACCTTGGTTTCAGAAATGCTGTTAAATATTGACTTCAAACACTCTTAAAACTCACCAGTTACCATCTCAAAATGCAGAAACCCAAACTCTGAGTGAGTATCCCCCAGTTTATATCACATTATGCAAAACAGTCCTTACAGATCCCAGTGATTTTATTGTGACACTAATTTTACAGGACTGTAAATTTGATACTGATTGAAGCTAATGTTTACACTTGAGGTATTTGATCACTGCCATCAATAAGTTATAATTTTCTTTTGTTATAAGCTTTATGCTAACTCAAGACATTTCTTTATTTTTAGG
Source organism: Ginglymostoma cirratum (assembly GCA_024137785.1). Lineage (NCBI taxonomy): Eukaryota > Metazoa > Chordata > Chondrichthyes > Orectolobiformes > Ginglymostomatidae > Ginglymostoma > Ginglymostoma cirratum. The sequence continues at coordinate 459,241 of JAHRHZ010000278.1, read as the reverse complement.
TTTCTGTTAAAGTGCACACACAGTGGGAAACTGGTGTTATTCAGGCAGAAGAAGCACTTTCTATGTCTGTTGAGGACAGAATATCCAAATATTGCCTAATTAGCGAGGATGGTTTGCTTCACACGGCTGGGAAAGAAAAGCTTGACTTTCAACTAACTTCAGAACCCAAGGACCTAAACGTTTCAGCTGACTCCAACAGTCACTGCAATAATTCAGAAGATTGCCATGCTACATATGCACACCAGAATAACAAGACAAATACCAACTCCTCAATTAGGTGTTCTTCTGACTGTAAAACAAGAAAACGAATGAGAAATAAACTGTTAAAGGCCAGAGTTCCTATCAGTGAATCTGCACACTGTGCATACAATACAAACAGTACAGTAAATAATGTGCACATGAATTCTGCAACCCTTATAAATGGTTTTGTAGAGGCATCAAATGAGATCATCACTGGAATAGAGGGTTCAACCCCGAAATCCTGTATCGTTGAAAGTTCTTCCGTATATAATAATAATGTCATAAGTACATCAGAGATTGTTTCAGCTGCAACAGCTGTATTAAATTGGTCAGATGAAGGAATTTCTAAGGAACCATTTAATATAGGAAATGGCCCAACTACAATTGAATACAAGACCAAATCTAGTTCTGAACATTATGGTGTTTGTAATGGGACTGGAACTCAGTTTGAAGCCAACTACCAGAACACGCAGGTTTGTGCAGTATTTAAACATTTAGTACAGTACTAGTTAAACTGATACATTAGATTTTTATTTGGGGTTAATGTAGTCTAAGATTTATTTCTTTGAACATTGCTGACCAATTCCCTACTTTTATTGTGCATGCATTTTAGTTAAAATGGCACATAGATTATTCATACAGGGCAGGAAAGTCCGAACTTTAATCATTTCTCTTAGTAACAGGAATAAGTTGTGAAAAATCAAATTTTTCTACCATTCAAGGAATTATGGCTGATCTGTATACTAACTCCATTGAATAGTCTTAGCTTCCCAACATTTCACTATGCTGGCAAGCAAAATTCTGTCAATCGTAAATTTTAAATGTTTTCCATTGAGTGTTGTCGACTCCTGCTTTGCAGAATTCGACATTTTAAAAAAGTCCCGTACAAGAAATGTCTTCTGACTCCTCTGTCAAATGTCCTGGCTCTGATTTTACTGTTCTGTCCCCTCTAGGCCTCCACACAGATTAAGATAAATTTTTTTGAACTTAACTAATGAGTTTTTTTCAAAATCATGAAAACCGCAAATCACTGTTTCACAAAAAACAAAGTCTTCGTAACATTCTGGAGAAACTGTGTGCTGCTTTCTTTTTAAGGCCAGTATATCCTTTTATATGATGTTGTGCCTGGATAAACTCCAGGTTTGATGCAACTTGACCTTTTTGTATTTCTGTGGTGAAAAATCCACTGCTTTTATTGAACCATAGAATGGTTAGAATACAGAAGAAAGTTCTCACACCCATACCAGCTCTCTGCAAGAACAATTCTGCAAATCTTTTTTCCCCTATAAGTTGGATGAACAGAAGTAGGCCATTTCGCTCACCTGGTCTCCTTCCTTTTTTTGTTCTTCAGTGGATGATCTGATAATCTTAGTTTTCCCCCCACCCTTGATTCCCTTACTGATTAAAAATCCATCTATCTCACCCTTGAATAATCTTAAACACCCAGCTTGTAGCCCTATACAGTAAAGAATTCTACAGACTTGTTTTTCCACCTCTCCTCCTCATCTGTCTTAAATAGGTAACTCTTGTTCTGAGACTATGCCCTGTGGTCTTGAGACTCTTCCCGGGCAAACAACTGCTCAGCATCTACTCTAAGTCCCCAAAGAATCTTGTGTTTTAATGAGGTCACCTTTCATTCTTATAAACTCCAATGAGTACAATGAGGGTGGCACGGTGGCTCAGTGGTTAGCACTGCTGCCTCACAGCGCCAGGGACCCGTGTTCGATTCCAGCCTCGGGCGTCTGTCTGTGTGGAGTTTGCATATTCTCCCGGTGTCTGTGTGGGTTTCCTCCGGGTGCTCCAGTTTCCTCCCACAGTCCAAAGATGTGCAGGTTAGGTGAATTGGCCATGCTAAATTGCCCGTAGTGTTCAGGGAGGTGTAGGTTAGGTGGGTTGTTGGGGGGGAGGGGTGGGGTCTGGGTGGGATGCTCTGAGGTTCGGTGTGGACTTGTTGGGCTGAAGGGCCTGTTTCCACACTGAGGGATTCTATGGATACACACCCAACCTGCTCAACAATTCCTCCATAAGATCTCTCCATACCTGGATGCAACCTAGTAAAGTTTCTGTGGACTGCCTCTGATCCCAATATATCTTGGGTAAGGGGACCAAACTTTTCACTGTATTCCACATCGAGGCTAATTAATGACTTGTACAGTTTTAGGAAGACATCTGTATATTTATACGCCATTCCTTTTAAAATAATGGCTAACTTCCATTTGCCTTCTGTACTACCTGATGATCTTGGATGTTGCCTTTTTTATGATTAATGCACAAGAACTCCCAAATCCCTTCATGTTGCAGTTTTCTAAAGTCTTTCTCCATTTAAATAATATTGAACTCTTCTACCTGAGTGCACAACCTCTCATGTTCCCACATATTATATTCCATCCGTCAAGTTTTTGCCCACCCACTCAGCCTGTCAGTTTCTCTCTAGACTATGTCACCATCACTACTTGTCTTCCAATTTATTTTTGTCAGCCACAAAGTTGGCAATAGTACATTCACTTATTTTCTGTTACGATATATTGACACCTTACCAACCACCAAATACATTACATCTGCTCATTCTCCTTTCTCCACACTGCATCGTGTATCCTCAAAGAACTTGAATTTGTCCAACATGATTTTATTTTCATTAAAGCTGTCTCTGCTTAATTGTATTATTTTTCTAAACATCCTGCATTTCATCTTTGACTTTAGCAATTTTCTCAATAACAATTGTTGGTTCAACTGGTGCATTGTTTCCTCCTTTTTTTAACCTCCCTCCTTTTTTTGAACAGTACTGTTGCTTGTGTCGTTTGCCAATCCACTGGAACCTTTGCAGAATCTAGGGAATTTGAAAGACTACAAAAGAACATCTATCTCTGCAGCTGTTTTCTTGTAAGATCTTAAGATGTGGACCATCAGATACATGGGTTTTGTCAGACTTTTGTGCCAGTAATTTTCCCAGTACAATTTCTGATCACTGTTTTAATTCCTCCTCTGCCCCCTACTTAATTTCTCCTATTCTGGAATGCTTTCAGTGCGTTCTATATATCCCAACACCTTTCTTTACCGGTGTTTATTCAGTTTTCTTTGAAAAGTTGTAGTTGAATCGTTCTTCGCAATTTCTGACACTGCATTCTATGAATTAACCACTCTACTTATTTTTAAACAGATGGTTTTCATGATTGCTTCTTTTGCAGTCACTTTTTAAATCATTGTCCTCTTGACAAATCTGTTCTTGGTTTGTGAAGTTGACCCTCCTCCAATTGTCATTTATGCAAGATTTCTTCTTGCCCTTTTCTGTAGCTTATATAAACCATTTTATAATAGTGATCCCGGTCTGTAAAAATGTCCTTAATGACACTTGACCCATTTCATTTCCTAGAACCAGATATAGGAATGCATCTTTACTTATTGGACCTGAAGAAATTGATCAACAAAATTCTCCTGATTAACGTTTTAGCAATCTTCACCTGCCCTGCCCTGTACAGTATTGCTATCCCAGGTTTTGTTGGAATAATTAATCTTTACCATTATTACTACTGTATAGTTGTAGCAACTTTGTCATGATCTCAACCAATGACGAAATTGAATTGAATGAAACCTAGCTTGATAAATCATTTAGTTTTGCAGTTGGTTAACACGGTTAGCCACAAACACATTTACATGAGGCTGGAGAAATTCTTTAACAACACACCTTTTAAATTCATTACAGAAGGGAAAAAAGCTTTACGTTGTGTATATGTAGAAGACAAAGATTTAACAAATACCAAAATAAAGTTTTTCCCAAAGTTGCCCTTTTAAAGGAATTCTATTCCAGATTTTAAAAAAAAACACAGTCCTGTCAAGTTTTTAAACTTTACCTGACACCTTCCAGTTTCTTGCTTTTCTTTACAAGCCTTTTCTGACTTTGACTTTGTTCTGAATTGTGAACGCCCTCAATTTGATGGCTTAAGGTTTTTAGGTTTAACAATATAAACCCTTCTATCCACTTGCTTGGTTTGGAAGCTCCATAGACTTCTGCTGAGGTGACTCAATTCAGGGGAGCTAACTGTAAAATTTGATTCTTATGCTGGCAGAAAGACTGCTATTCGGGACTAAATGCTGGATTATGAATTAGAACATCAAAGCTTCTGTTATGAAGTTAAAACTAAACTAAAATGCCGAAATGTGTTTCATTATATCTATTATAAACTCAACAGTATAAATACTATATCAATTGCCACATTAATGTACTATCTTTTGAAATAATACATTTAAAATTATATCACTGTCCAAGTAACTTTCTGGCCTTTTGTCTTGAACTTCTCACAACTGACTAAAAATCTAACTGGCTAGTTTAAATGGTAACGGTAAATAACACATGCATTATTTAATTTAATGTAAACTATCTCTTACAAGTTTTGCTTCTTTATCTTTCCTAATAGTTGATCTACAGAATATACTAATATTGTAATAGTACCTCACATATTTAGAATTAGAATTACAGATAGTTCTCCTATAACACAATAGTTGTGTTTTTGTGTGATCTTGTGCTGTAGAAAATCATGTTGTAGGGAAATTGCTGTACTGTATAGTTGAAAGTTTGCATTATCCAGACAGCATCCACTACTTCAATTGCGTTACAGCCCGTTTGCATTAATGAAACACGTTATAGCAGAAACACCTGTAGGTTTATTGTCACGTGTGCAATGAAAAGTTTACGAAGTTGCCACTTAATGACGCCATCTTAGTACAAATGTACCTAGTTACAGGATTTTATGATTAAATGGGAAAAATAAAGAAATAAAACATTCAGCATTACAGTCCTTTTGAGCCATCTTGGGTACAAGGTACTTAGGTACAAAATCTTAAGAATAAATTAGAAAATTAAAGAAATAAAAAGTTCAGAATTACAGCCCTTCAAGCAGCCTGCTCTGGGCCTGGCCTGCCGACCAAGCCAGTGGTCAAATATATTCTGTCCTTGACCTTCCAAAGCAGAATATCACCTCTGTCCAGTTTGTTGGTATTTTCCTTTAGACTACCACCCTCCTTTTCTATCTTCTTTTTTTAAAAAAATGTTTATCCTTCCTTATTTTTCCTATTTTAAAACTATTTTGGAAGTACTCTAATCTATAAATGTTTTGATCTCACTTAACTGCTTTAAAATCAAGCCATTAGTTTTCCTTTCAATCAGTTCAACTGTCATTTTCAGCACAGAAGGAGACTATTCAGCCCATTTTTCTTTCTGCTCCTATAGCACGACTTGCTATGTCACAAACCTTTTTACCATTGAAAAGCTTGAATGTACGGCTGTTTAAATTATCTAAGTCACTAATAAATATAGTGTCATTGAGACTTCAACGAAGACCCTTGCAGGAAAATGACTTGCAGTGAAAAATTTATTCAGTCTGCAGATCTCGGAAATATTAAGGGCATGACAGTTGTTCCTTTGCCTTCTAGGATTTAGGAACCAAAATTGTCTTAGGTTCTTGATCAGTGTTTGTCAGAAGTATGGACATTGGGTGTTGGGTATAAAGCTATTTCAGTTGAACAACTTTCAACCTTTACATATAAATTACTCAGCACAACTGTAATGTTTTAATTTATCTAACAGTATACAAAATTGAAGAGTTGATGGCCTAGTGGTTTTATTGCTGGACTGTTAATCCAGAGACCCAGCTAATATTCCGGGGACCTGGGTTCAGATCCTGTCATAGTGGATGTTGGAAATTGAACTCAGTTCCAGACTTTTATAAGTCTAATAATGACCATTAATCAATTTTTTTGTTTTGGGAAAGCCCATCTAATTCACTAATATCCTTTAGCAAAGGAAACTGCCATTCTTACCTGGTCTGGCTTACCTGCAACTTCAGACCCACAGCTATGTGGCTGACTCTTAACTGCCCTCTGGGCAATTAGTGATGGGCAATAAATGCCAGTCTAGGCAGCGATACCTTCATCCTGTAAATAAAAAAAAAAAGTCATCTCTTAGAATGTAGGAACTAGGAACAGGAGTAGGCAGTTTAGCTCTTTGAACCTGCTCCATCATTTTGTATGATCATGGTTGATTTTTGTCTTTGCCTCAACTCCACTTACCCTTAAAATTTAATCGATCTCTTCAAGTTTACTCAATACCCCAGCATCCACTAGAATAGCAAATTCCACAGATTCATGACCTTTTTGAGAGAACTAATTTTTTTTTCTCAGCTCTTTTTAAATCTGCTACCCGTTAACATAAAAATATGATCTGTTTGTTATAGAATGTCCCACATGTGGGACAATCTGCCTAATTTGTCAATTCCCTTTAGCATCTTGCATATTTCAATTAGATCTCTCATTCTCCTAAACTCCAGAGAGTATAGGCCTAAACTTCTCAATCTCAAGACAAACTTATCTCTAATCTAGTGAACATTCTTTGAACTGCCTCCAATGCAACTAAATTCCTCAGAGTAAGAGGACCAGAATTGTATGCCCTATCCGGCTATGGTCCAACTAATCCCTTGTATGGTTACAGCACAACTTCAGTACTGTTATGGTTCGTTCCTTTTAGCAACAAATGTCAACTCCCAATTGCCTTGCTTATTACTGACTGTACCTGTACACTAGTTTCCTGCAATTCATGCAGCAGGACACCTGCTCTGCACCAAAGCACTCTGAAGTTTCTCTCCATTTAGATAATAAGTTGGCTTTCTGTTTCTCTGACCATAATGGATAACTTCGTGCTTATCCAAGTTAAACTTCATGTGCCAAATTTTGACCTGTTCACCTAACAATATGTAAGTTTATTATTTCCTCATTGCAGCTTAATTTCCCATCTATTTTAGTGTTATCTGCAAGTTTGTCTATCGTACCTTCTATCCCTGCGTCCAAGTCATTTAATGTAGATGACTGTAGATGGTTAGGGCCTGAGTATTCAACCCTGTGATGCCCCAATTGTCATAGCCTGCCACCCAGAAAAAGACCCATTTATCCTGACTCTCTGCTTTCTGTTGGTTAGTCATTCCTCTGTCCAAGCTGACAAATTACGCCAATCTTGAGTGATCTTATTTGGTGTATTATTCTTTCTTTGAGGCACCTTTTTTAACAAAATGATTTCTAAAAGACCAGATGTAGTACATCTACAGGATCCCTATTATCCATCTTGCTTGTTATATCATCTAATAACTCTAGCAAATTAGTAAAACAGGGCTTGCCCTTCTCAAAAGCACGCTAACTCTGAAGGATTGCACTGACTTTCTAAATGTCCTGGTATTACTTCCTTGAAAGATACTAATGATTTCCTAGCAGTGCACATTAAACTAACTAGTCAATAGTTTCCTACTTTGACTCCCTGCCTTTTTGAATAACAGTATTATTATCATTTTTCGAATCCATAAACTTTTCATGCATCCAAGGAATTTGAGTATTGTAACCAAAGTATCCACTATCTTTGTCACTTCCTTTTTTTAAGACCCTAACGTGTAGGTAATAGGCTATGTCTGTCTTCAATCCCAATGGTTTGCTCTGTACTTTTTCCTTTTACTGATTGTTCTAAGTCCTCTCTCTCTAGCCTCTGCATTACCTGTTACTAGGGATGGTACTAGTATCATAGCCATGAAAAGTGCTGAAAAAATTGAAATCACACAACACCAGGTTATAGTCCAACAGGCTTATTTGAAATCGCAAGCTTTCAGAGCTTAGCCTCTTCATCAGCTGAAGTGAGAGAGAGGTGTTTCTCACTGTGTTATGTGACTTCTGACTTTGTCCACCCCAGTCCAACACTGGCACCTCCACATCATGGCAAAGTATTGATTTAATGACTGCAATTTGTGTTCCTCACTAACTCTCCAGTTTCCTCTTCCAAGGGGCCAACGTTCACTATAACTTTTCTCTCTTCCCTTCTATTACTTTACTAGTAATCCTTTAATCTTTAAAGGTTTCTTAGTCTTCCAGGCTGCCATCTATCTTTGCAATAAAGTATACCTTAGTTTTTGTCTTTAAGATCCTTGCTTAGCCATGGATGTTTTCTACCCTACCCCTCACAATCTTTCTTCCTTTCTTATAAATATTTAAGTTGGGAGCAAATTAGTATCTCCTTCATTGCTCATCTACTGCCCTATCTTTTAGTCATCCTGCTTAGTTTACTCAGGCTATATCTGTTCTCATGCCTGTGTGATTACTTTTGTTTAACTCCAGTATGATAGTGCGGGGCTCCAGTTTCTGGCTGTGAACGGAATTTGAAATTCCACTATGCTATGACCACTCTTTCCTAGAAGATCCTTTTATCGTGAGATCATTCAGTAATCCCACATCATTACAACATATCAAATCCAAAATAGCTGCTCCCTGGTTGTTTGCAAAACACATTGCTCCAAAAAGCTATCCCTAATACATTCAATAAACTCTCTCCTGAGGCGGTTTGCCAGTTTGATTAATCCAGCCCATATGTATATTAATATAATCTATGATTATGTTGTACCTTTTCTTACAAACTCCCAGTATTTCCTAGTTTATAATGTGCTCTACTGCAGGACTACTGTTGAGGTCCTATAGATTACTTCCACCAAGGACTTTTTTTCCCTAGTGTTTTATTTTTTTCATTTCTGCCCAGACTGATTCTGTCTCGATCTCCAGTGCTGATATCATTTCTCACTACAGCATTGATCACTTTGTTTTTAAAAAAAAACTTCCTGCCTATCCTTGCAAACTTGTTCTTCCTGCAACCATGTCTCAGTTGCCCCCAAATCATGCCTGTTTGTCTCTGTTTGCACAGTTAATGCATTAACTTTATTCTGAATGCTTCATATGTTCAGATGCAAAGCCTTTAAGTTTGTTCTGTTATCAAATTTCCATACTTTATATATAGCTCAGTACAAATGACAGTCATGCATTCTGTCCCTTCCTTTTTATCTTCTGGGAACAATCAGCCTTCTCGTTAACCTACACTTTTTGCCTTCTCCCTTTTAACTTCGATTTTATAATTTGCCATGCAACTGAACCCTTCCTCCTATTAGTTTAAACTCCTACCTACAGCCCTTGTTCTGTGATTTGCCAGGACTCTGGCCCAGCATGATATATGTGGAGCCTGTCCCATCTGAATAGCTCCCTCTTTCCTCAATACTGGTGCTAATGCCCCATAAGTTCAAACCATTTTTCCTGCACCAATCTTTGAGTCACACAGTTATCTCTTTAATTTTATTGACCCCTGTGCCAATTAGATCATGCCTCGGGTAGAAAGTTTTTACCTTTTTTTTTTTTTTTGTTCTGCTTTTTATTTTAACCCATCTGTTCATATCACTTTAGAACTATCTTCCTCGTTCCACCTATATCATTAGTACCTATGTCGACCATGACAGCAAGATCTTTCCCTCCCACTCTGAGTTCCTCTGCAGCCCAGATGAGAGATCCTGAATCTTGGCACAGGCAACAAAGCCTTTGGAACTGTTGATTTTATGCTGCAGAACAGTGTCTGCTCCCCTGACTATACTATCCATGATTGCAACTACATTTCTCTCTTCTCCCCTCCTTTTGAACTGCTTCCTGTACCACGATACTATGATCTGTTTGCTCATCTACCTACAGTTCCTTGCTCCAGTCTACACCATGAATTTTGAACCTGTTGGGCTGAGCATCCTGCAGCACTACTTCCTGGATCCCTCCACCTGCCTCAGTAATAGTCTCATCTTTTATTAAAAGCAGGACAGTATAACTCGGCCAGTTCATGTTCAATTGACCTGCTCTCAAATATAAAAAGTGTGATAGAAGGATCTCTGCAGGTAAACGTTTGCCTTTTTTGATAACTTTAAAAATTGGCATTAAAGTAACTAGCTAAACTGGTCCTAACCAGTCTTAAACACAGCTGTCTGTGATGTTGATATAAATAACTAAATGCATCCCTAAAGCTTCACTTTTTTGTGATCCTTTATCCAGTACTACTTATCCACTAAGATTTGACTTTCGCACGTTACATAACTGAATTTTGAGAGATCAAGTTTTACACGACCAGCGCAACAAGAATGAATTTTTAACCACCAGACAGTTTTTAAAATTATACTGTGCATGTTTTCACATTCACAACAAACCACAAGTTGCAATTATCACTATATTAAAAGTCAGTATTAGCCTTTACTGTATTAGTGGCTTTAGAAAATGAGTAGAGCCAGGTTTCATCTCTACTTCTAGCTATTGTGAATAGTGAGATTTTAAAATGTATATTCGTTTTCCCAGAAGTGGAATGGTAAGGGAAGCTGTAACTGAATTGCAAGCATTTCCTGTTTTGTTTCTTATTGCTAGAATATATCAGACTGTCCCTTGTGCTCATTCTCACGATCTGAAAATCGAAATGTGATTGCATAAGCAAAAAGTATCTTCAAAAACTTGATGAAGTTGACATAATTTTGTCTTTTAATTAGATATTGGAGAGCTCTTTAACCTTTATGAATCATTAGATTCAAAGTGAATTAGTAATAATGGGTGGAATTTTGTGGAGTCTAAGCTGGTCAGCAAGTTACCAATTACCTTATCTGAAAATGGCACACTGCATCTTGTGCCAATCGGGTATTTAACAGGCCAGTGGTGAGTTGCTGCCTTGAACCACCCATTGACCGTAGATATATGCATGTGACAAAGGGATTTCCACAGTTTTGACCTAGTGATAGTAAAGGAATAGTGAGCTCCATCATGCCAAGTCTCAATGCTGTGGCTTAAAGGAGGGATTTCAAGTAATGGTGTTCCTATGCATCTGCTGCCCTTGTGCTTCTGGGCAGTTAGTGTGTAGGATTTGGAAGGTGATCTTAGGTGATATATATTGCTGCCGCTGCAGCATTGTTGGGATAATGAATGTTGAAGGTGTTGGTATCCCATCCAATCAGTGGGCTGCTTAGTTCTGCATGTTCTCAAATGTTGTTGGAGTTGCACCTCTAGGCAAGTGGAGAATGTTCCATCACACTTCTGGTGCCTACTTGATGTTGGGTAGCCTTTGAGGAGTCAGGATGTGAATTACTCTCTGCAGAATTACCATCCTCTGTGCTCCTGAAGTGACAGTATTTACGTAGTTGGAGCAGTTCAGTTTCTAGCCAATGTAACCAGTAAGATGCAGAAGATGGGGGATTCAGCAGTGGTAATGCCACTGAATCTTGAGGGGTGATGGGTTGGATTGCCTTGTTAGAGGTCTTGTTTGAAATGAATCTTACATGCCACTTAACTGAAGCCTGGATATTGTCCAGGTCTTG
>JAHRHZ010000278.1:410396-438888 GCA_024137785.1 Ginglymostoma cirratum | reverse complement strand
TTTCATTTCTGAAGAAGGGTCCAGACTTGAAACGTCAGCTTTCCTGCGCCTCTGATGCTGCCTGGCCTGTCGTGTTCATCCAGCTCTACACCTTGCTATCTCAGATTCTCCAGCATCAGCATTTCCTACTATCTTTGTACAATTTGAGCTGTGTAATACAGTTGCCAGTTGAAGAGGGAGAATTCAGGATTGAGTGACACTGGGAGTCTTTCAAGTTAAGCAAGTTCTCCTTTCTGACAGTTCTCTGAGTTACAGAGTGTTAAAAGCTGTAAGTGCCAGGGCATCAGTGAAAATCAGAGCTTCCAACCAAAAACGTCCATCTTCCTCTCTTTCTTTCTGTATGAAAATCATTTAAGAATAAAAATCCTTTCTTTACTCTGTCGCTTGTTAAAGTTGTGTATTATAATAAATTGAATTGCTTTCAATTATTGATGAAACATGGTGCAAATTACCTTTATCCTGAATAGCAATAAGTCAGCCAAATCAATAATTATGATGGTCTGTTTGGGATTTTATACATTTGGAAGGCTTGTGGAACAGTGGAGCATGTTTATTATGCACCGTTCCTGGTTAAGTCTTAACATTCATTTCAGGGTCCCTTTAATTGAATACTTACTATTGGACTTTATTGGTGTTGCTAGCTGTCTAGGGCTGAATTAATATTTCTCTTCACAGGCCACCCCACAGTCCGAAGCCAGATCTGTAAAGAAGCTTCAAAGAAAAGTAACTGATCCCGCTCCACAGTCTACGAAACCCGATTCAGGTAAGCAGTAGTGACCGCGTTACGTTTAACAATAATAGTTTTGGTGTAACAGCTTTTAAGAAGTAAAAGCAAAGTTACTTTAGAGGATTAGAAACATTTTAACCTTATGTTACAAGCACAGATGTTTTGTTTTGTCTTTCATTCCAGCATTGACCATGTATTGCACAGGGAGGTGATGTATTAGTGGTATTTTCTAGTAATCCAGAAACCCAGACTAATATTCTGGGGACATGTGTCCTAATCTCTCAACTATAGATTGTTAAAGCTGAATTAAATTTTGTAGATCTAGAATTAAAAGCTTGTCTAATGATTAACCATGTAAACAATTGTTGATCGTCCTAAAAACTCAGTGGTTTACTATTATACCTGCTGACTCTGCAGGTCCTCCTTACCAAAATCTGGGGGCTGTTAAAAAATGGGAGCGCTAACCCAAAGACCATCTAAGCTACAGCCTAACGTAGTCATTCTCAGAGAATCAAATCTTACCATATCCTAGATGCCACCATAACCTTCTCTTGGTTTACCCTGTCCCAACTACAGGACATACTCATCAGAGGTGGCAGCTTAGTGTACAGTTAGGAGGGAGTTGCACCAGAAATCCTGCATTGACTCCAGACCCCATGAAGTCTCATGGTATCACGTCAAGTGTGCAGAAAGAATCTAGATCTGGCAGCACTGCAGAGTTTAGATCTGATCCATTGGTTGCAGGATTGCTTAGCTCTGCTTATTGCATGCTGCTTGGCCCTTCTATAACCTGCTTTGAACAAGGGTTGATCCTTGTCTTGGTGATAATAGTAGAGTGGTTGACTGTATCAGGCTATTGCCTGACTTGGCTATGGGACAGTTCTCCCTATTTTGGCAGAAACCCTCAGATAGTAGTAAGGATGACATTGCGAGGTTGGTAGTGTGTATAGCACACCTAGTCATAATGGCGAGAAATTTCAGTTGTCTCCAAATAAACTGGTAGGAAGTAGTAGTGAAAGGAGAAAGAGGTCTTTTATTGTTACAGTATGCATGGGATTCTTATTCAATTGATTGGAAGTCCAATAAACGAGGATCACAACTAGATTGTGCAATGGGTAATGACCAGAACAGTTTGGAAAAGTAACAAGCAAAACATTATGTTAGTAGAATCAGGAAAGTTGATGTTTCGGGTCTGGACCCTTATTTGGAAATTTCTGAAATTTTCTGAAGAAGGGTCCTGACCAGAAACGTCAACATTCCTGCTCCTCTGATGCTGCCTGGCCTGCTGTGTTCCTCCAGCTCCACACTGTGTTATCTCTGACTCCAGCATCGGCAGTTCTTACTATCTCTCGATGTTAGTAGAATTATTGAGTAATTTCAGCACAGAGGAGGCTATTCAACCTGTTACAGCCGTGGTCTCCAATGTGGAAAGATTTAAATTTAAAATCAGCAGTGACGTTTAGTTCAAGGAATGAGAAATACAAAAGTTGAGGAATTATGTTAAATGTCTGTAAGACCTTTATGGGCTGCACTTTGGAATCAATACAAAACTGTGATCTCGGTACTATAAAAATAATTTTCTAATACTGGAGAAAGTACAATATCTACAACTGTGGCACCAAACTGAGAGATTACAGATTTTGAAACATTGCATAGGTTAGGACATTTTTTTTCCAGAAAAGAGACAGTCTGTGCAAGGGCAGCTCGGTGGCTTAGTCAGGTGGTACAGTGGCACAGTGGTTAGCACTGCTACTTCACAGCACCAGGGGCCCGGGTTTGATTCCACCCTCGGACAACTGCCTGTGTGGAGTTTGTACATTCTCTCCATGTCTGTGTGGGTTTCATCCCACGGTCCAAAGATGTGAAATGTGGGTGGATTGGCCAAGACAAATTGCCCATAGTGCCCAGGAATCTGTAGGTTAGGTGGAGTAATCATAGGAAATACAGGATTTCAGGGAATAAGGTTTGCGGGTGGGTTCTGCGTGGGATGCTGTTCGGACTTGATGGACTGAATGGCCTGCTTCCGCACTGTAGGGACTTATTCTATGTTGTGAACCTAATGGTGTCCTTTAAAATAAGGAGTGGGTTAGATAGTGTAGAAGTGGATTGCCATTTGTGATAGAATCCAAAAGCTAAAGCCATAAGGAAATGTGGATAAATTTCTGCACTCGGAGTGGTTTGACTATGGAACTTGCTTCTGCAGGAAGTGGTCGAGACAGATAGCTTGGATGCTTTCAGAAAGAAACAAGATAAGTACATGAGATAAAGGGAATATAAAGATATGGTGAAAATTGGGTATGACATGGTTTAGCATACCACAAATTTGTTTATTGGGCATCTGACGGCTCCCAAAATGAAACGAAGGTTTATTTAAATTTTAATTTTGCTACTTAAAAATAGGAAAAAAATAAGAGTAACAGAATCGGATGTAACATTATTGCAATTGTGTAAAGGTAACTGCAAAGACATGATGAAAGAGCTGGCCAGAGTTGGTTGGAAGAGAAGTCTAGCAGGGAGGATAATGGAGAAGCAAAGGACTTTCTGAGAGTAATTCAGGAGGCACAGCAGAAATTTCTTGCAAGAAAGAAGAAACAAACTAAGGAAGGATGAGGGAACTGTCACTAACAAGGAAAGTCAGGGACTGCATAAAAGCAATGAAAAAGCATACATTGTGGTGAAGATTATTGGGAAGCCTTTAAAAACCAGCAGAGGATAACTAAAAAAGCGATAAGGGGAGAGATAGGATGAAATATGAGGGTAGGCTGGCTAGTAATATAAAAGGAGATTTCAGGTTTTTTTTAGATATCTAAACGATAAGAAAGAGGCAAAAGTGGACATTTGACCATCAGAAGATGACATTGGAGAAGTAACATTGGGGAAGAAAGAAATGGCAGATGAACTGAATAAGTACTTTGCGTCATTCTTCACAGATGAAGATACCAGTAGCATACCAGAACTTCAGGAGAGTCTGAGGGTAGAGTTGAGTGTAGAGAAGGTTCTGGGGAAGCTGAAAGATCTGAAGGTGGACAAATCACCTAGATCAGATGGCCTACACCGCAGAGTTCTGGAGGAGATTGTGGATTCCTGATCTTTCAGGAATCACTGGAGTTAAGAAAGTCCTTGAGGACTGGAAATGGCTGAAATAATACCCCTGTTTAAGAAGGGAGGAAGAAAAAAGACAGGAAACTATAGCCTGACCTTGGCCGTTGTTAAGAGTTTAGAGTCCGTTCTTAAAAATGAGATTGCAGAGTATTTGGAAGCGCATGGTAAAATAGGGTTGAATCAGCACAGCGTCATCAAGGGGAGATCATGCCTGACAGATGTTACAATTCTTTGGGGAGGTAATAAGCAACTTAGACAAAGGAGAGCCAGTGGATATGATCGGATTGGATTTCCAGAAGACCTTTGACAAGGTGCCGCTCAGGACTCTGACAAATAAGGTAAGCGTCCATGTCTTTTAAAGGCAAGATACTGGCATGGATAGAGGATTGGCTGACTGGCAGAATGCAGAAAGTAGGGATAAAGGGGTATTTTTCAGGATGGCAGCCAGTGACTAGTGGATTTCCACAAGGGTCAGTGTTGGGTCCATATTATTCATGTTATACGTGAACAATCTGGACAAAGGAACTGAGGGTATTGTTGCTAAGTTTACAGATGACACAAAGCTAGGTGGGGAGGACAGGTGGTGAAGAGGAAGTAGGGAGGCTGCAGAAGGACTTGGGCAGGTTTGGAGAGTGGGCAAAGAAGCAGCAAATGGAATACAATGTTGGGTAAGTATGAGGTCATGCACCTCTGTAGGAATATTGGAGATGTAGAGTATTTTCTAAATGAAGAAGACTTTGGAAATCTGAAACACAGGAATTTAAGAATCCTAGTTCAGGATTCTGTCATGGTTGACAGGCAGATTCAGTTTGCAGTTAGGAGGAAAAAAGACACAGTGTTAGCATTAATTTCAAGAGGACTAGAATACAAGGGCAGAGATGTACTGCTGAGGCTGGTCAGACTGCATTTAGAATATTGTGAGCAATTTTGGGCCCTCTATCTAAGGAAAGATGTGTTGGCATTGGAGGGGGTTTACATGAATCATCACAAAGATGAAAGACTAGTCGTATGAGGAGTGGTTGATGACCCTGGGTCTGTACTCAGTGGAGTTTAGAAGGATGAGGGAGGATCAGATTAAAACTCAGATAATACCAAGAAGCCTTGATAATGTGGACATGGAGAAGATGTTTCCACTAGCAGAAGCGACTAGGACTAGAGTACACAGCCTTAGAGTGAAGGGATGACCCTCCAGAACTGAGATGAGGAGGGATTTCTTCAGCCAGAAGGTGATGAATCTGTGGAACTGTTGCTGCAGAAGGCCAAGACTTTGGATGTATTCAAGACAGAGATAGATAGGTCTAGATTAGTAAGGGGGTCAGAGGTTACAGGGGGGAATCAGGGGAATGGCATATCAGCCATGATCAAATGGTGGAGCAGACTCGATGGTCCAGTTCTACTTGTTAAGATGTCCAGCTGTAGAGCAGTTTTAATTTTGCATCCTGATAGTCAAATAGACATCTACTATGTGTTGAAAGGCTGAAGTAAAGTTTATTCAGCAATGTTTACATAATTATGTCCTCTAGCTGAGATGATTAATCTCCAGTGATGACTACCATCGTCATTTGTATGAGTTATGACTAAAGTCAGTGCAACGTTTTCTCCTTAAGACCCATTGGCTTTTTGGTAACATGCATGTTTACTCTCTGTGCTGATTGAATCAGTATTGGCCATTTTATGAATTTTGCTAGTAACAAAGTGAATTCACCAAATATCATATTGAAATCCATTTCATACATTTGTTGTATGTGTGAGGGTGCAAAGAATTGAAGAATATGAGGCCAGGTGAAAAGAGGTGATTAGATTTGGGGTGAGCATGTTTGTTAGTCTGCGTTGCCTGTCTATTATGTAGAGTTTGTGATTCGGAGGTTTGTCTCTTACACCCTCCTGATTGGTTTAGTTCATGAAATGTTTATTTTCCCTTTATTTGTTACACCCTACATATAATAATAAAAAAAAATGCAATTCATAAAACTAAAAGGATAGAAATTTTTAGCAAACTTATAGGTCTGATTCTAGCTGACTTTCACAACTCATAACTATCATTTTTTCCTGTTTTTTAGGTGAAAACAGCAACTCCAGCAGAAGAACAAGTTGTAAAAATGAGAAGAGACTTCGACAAACATCAACATCTAATAGGGACCAAAATCGTCTCAGATCTGTAAATGAGAAAAAGGTATTTTTTTATTTTAATAAGAATATATTTAAAGAGAGCGTAGTAACTTTTTCTGCACTTGTTACCAAGCATTGGAAAATCAAATATGTTACCTGCTTGGCTTCTGGAGACAAGTCATTCGGTTGCCCTGAGAAAATTTAGAAAGCTAGATGTAAGGCTGCTGCAGAGAGATTACGGTGTAGTAAGGAGATTAAATATTGATGAACAACACTGCTGGAATAGAGTTTAGGTGGGAATAGCATTAATGTGAAGGAGATACAAAAAGATAGAATAAACAATGTAATTCCCAAGAAGGGAGTAAATAACTTCAACAAAAACCATGAGAAGAAGCCAATGACATTTTGCTGCAATTTTGAAACAGGCAGTGATGTACATGAAAGGAGCTTTGGAATTGCAGCACTTCCGAAGAAGAATTATGTTGGACTTGAAACATTAACTCTTTTCTTCTTTTTGCAAATACTGCCAGACTTGCTGTTTTTCCCTAGCACTTTCTTTTGATTTCAGATCTCCAGGATCCGCCCTTTGCTTTTATTTGAGTGGATTGTCTGGCACATATGACCACAAATCACATTTAGTAGAGCTATCTGCAATATGTAAAGCATTGAAATCGTGTTGAAGTGCTAGTCAGAAAACTTTAACACTATATCATCTCCAAAACAGTTACAGGTGCAAGAACAACAATGCAATTTACAACGCAAAGACAGCAGTTTCTAAGTGAGATAATTTAAGTAAAAATTGACTAATTCTGATTAATATTGAAAGTCTGTGATGGAATTATTGGTTGTGAAACATTATACCTGCAGCTCAAAATCTAAAAGTAGTTTCTTTAATTTGACCAGATCTTGAGTATTGCTGTAGAAATAAACATACTGTTGAAGCTTTTCATGTTGCACTAATCATGACAGATACAAGAATACCAAATTTCACAGAGAACAATAATTTATGTCGCATGAGAAAAGTGTGCTTGCTAGTTGGAAAGTCTACACTGGTTGAGGTATTGGCATTGAGAATGCACCAGGAAACTATTGTCCCCAGGCTTTTGTTTGATTCAAAAAATACATAGCATCTGGATAGACATGGTGCCACACAGCAGGACTGCGCAACCTTCAAGCTCGAGCAGATACCTGGCGACTAACCACCTGGGAGTCACCAGTGTTGAGAATTCCAACAGAAACAACCACGTGAGTGCCATGGCTGGTAGAGCTGATTAGAGGAGGTATTTTGAAATAAGTGGATCTCATCATGACTCTCCAAAGTGCTTCCATCACCTACAAGAGGTAGTCAGGGGCATGATGGAATACCAGCTACTTCCTTTGCAGATACAGCACCCCAATACCATCTAGGACAAAGAGGTCTATTGTTTGATGCCCCATTCACTAGGTTAAATATCTGTTCTCTCCATTATCTGTATAATATAGCTGCAAAACACAAGATCTTTAAGATGTTTCAGCAACTAGTTGGCTTCTTTGGCATCACCTCCCAAACTGCAAACTCTACCACCTGAAAGAACAACGGCATGGGAGCTTCATAATTTTCGAAGTGCCTCTGTAAGCTATAAACCATTTTGATTTAGCGTGTAGGTTAAAAGGGTTTCAAAAGATACTTGTTGCTACTTTCTCAGGGTAATAAATGCCAACCATGCCAGTGATGCCCTTATGAATTATTTTTAAAACTTGAATTTCTGTGAATGACTATCAAGATGACTGAAGATATGTTGTTCCATGTCTGCCGCTGACTCTTGTCATCCTTCCTGACTATTCATCAATTTAACCCAGATTACTTTAAAGCTCAGCATTTATCCAGTCCAGAGCTTACTTCAAATCCCACGGCTCATTCATCACCAACATCATTTATGCAAAAGTAAAGTACTGTGGGTCTGGAAATCTGAAATAGAAACTAAAAATATTGAAAATACTCAGCAGGTCTGACAGCGTCTTCAGAGAGAAAAAGTAAGTTAACAGGTAAAATCTTGTGGCCTCGATCACCAGATGAAAAACTGGTGAGATCCCTGTTTCAGGAAGCTCACCGCATCTTGTGCTATTCAGCTACTTAACCAAAGAGTGATGGGCCTTTTCTTGGGATTGAGGAAAATCCAGATGCTGATAGCTGCTAGCCTGTTAGAGGCTGGCAGCACTTTTGTACTCGTCCTTCCCAGTAAGGTGATGGATGCTACTAATACTACACCAAACAGAGGCTTTGGGAATGAGAAGGGACTAGAGAGCACAAGTGATTGCCTGCAAACTCCTTCCCAGAGGCAGAGTCATGGGCCGCAAAGGCTACACATTGGAGTGATTTTTCAGCAGGTCCCAATTCTTCCTGATGCCAAGTTCCTCAATCAAGCATTGGGTGCCTTTGAACAACAGATTCCCCTATCCTCAGGAACCTGCTAGAAAACATGTCAGGTTTAATACTGACGGTGGTGGGAAAGCCCATTAAGTGGGCATTAATTGTCCTTAAGGAACTCAGTTGGCATCAATGTGGGAACATCATCCAACGGTCTTCACACATGGATTTAGCAGAGTCCCCACTCAGCTCCTGCCTGTTGGATTAAGCGGCCCCTCTTCCAACACCAAATTTGCTACAGGCGAGGACAAAGATTAAGCCCAGTGTTTCAGGTTGGTGACTTTACATCATAATTGGGAAAAGTTAGAGATGTACTGCAGTAGGTCTTAAGCATGTGAAAGGTGGAGGATGGGAAAAAGAATAAAAGTGAAGCTCTGTGACAGAAAGAAAGGCAGGAAATGTTAAATGTGAAAGACCAAAGAGAACAATATTGGAACAGAAAACGAAACAGAAGATACATCTAAAGGAGGTATGAATAGCAGAATCATGAACAGTTGCCATCCAAATACAAAAATGGATGAAAAACCAAGGAAAACCAAAGCCAGCAAACACGAGAGAAACAAAACAAGACAGAGTTTATGATCTAATGTATGGACTTAATGTTCAGTCCGGAAGAAGTTTGGAAGATATATGCTCTTCCTTTAGCTTACACTAAACTTCATTTTCCTGCCTTCCACCCTCACAGATCTTCCCTTTTGCTAGATAAGATTCCAACCAAACATGAATGTGTGCATTGACTTTATGCTACACCTACATAAAGCCATACTTTGTCCTTGGTTTTATTGAAATATATAAAATTCTGAGGGGTCTTAACATGGTGGAAGTTGAGAAGAAATTTCCACTAATGGGGAAATCTCGAAATAGGGACCATAGTTAGAGAATAAGTGGATAGTCATTTAAAACTGAGATGAGAAGGAAGCTTTTCTCTCAGAATTCTATGTGTCTGGAATTTATCTGCCTCGGCAAGTTGTGGGGCTAGATTTCTGTAAGTATTTAATGAAGTTGGATTTTTGACTTATTAAGTTGAAGGCTGTAAGGAGCTGACATGAACGAGGAGTTGAGGCCTGGGCCAGATCAGCCATGATCTTCTAGAATAGTGGGGTGGGCTTGAGAGAGTGAATGGCCTACTCCCGCTCCAATTTCTTATTCTTATATTGTTGTCAAAGGCAATCGCTCACTTCATTTCTGCAATTTAGCTTTTTATGTATGTCTGGACCAAGACTAAAATAAGTCTGGAGCTGAGTGTTTCTGTTGGTATACAAATTGAATTTGAGCATCAATGAGCAGATTATTGGTACACAAGTGCTGGTTAATACCACTGTTGGTATCTCCTTTCATTACTTTGATAAGTAAGAGTAGAATGTTGCAATACATAGCTAGCTCAAATCGGCCTGTAGTTAAGGTACGGGACCTATCTAGACTCGTTGCCACTTTATCTGGAAATTGATAGTTGTCAGCAGCTTAGTTAGAAACTTAGCTAGTTCTGGTTATATCTTCAACACTACAGTTAGGATATCGTCAGCATTCATAGACTTTGCTGTATTCTGTGAATTCAGCCATTTTTTGAAATCACATGCGGTGTGTTGCATTGTCTGTAGATCATTGTCTGATCTCACAAGTTGACAAAGATGAATTCTCCATACCCTATCTCCAACTGTGTCTAATGTCTAATAATATCAGGAGAAGTGTATCCATATTCCAGTGAATAATAACCGTGCAATATTTGTAGTGTTGGGTATTTCATGAACTGAATATACTTGTTTTGTTTTAGCTCCTGAGGCAATAAAGGATGTAATCTATTTGATCAAAACTGAACACTACTGAATATACTTGTACCATTTTATTGCTTTCCACAAATGAATACATAAATATAATGAGCAATATCCTTATTATTTTTAATTTTACATCCAACTCTTATTTTTCTATTAGCTTGAATGGCTTTCTTTCCTTCCTGGTAGTGCTGTCGTGTTTTAATTCTTGAAAATTCTATCAACAGAAATGTAGATGTTGCAGTATCTGTATTGGCACTGAAATCGAGCAATTTTTAAAATCATTTTCCGGAAGCAAAAGAGCTGACAATTTTTCTGTTTTAAAAAATATTGATTGTGTCCATGCACATTCGTGATGAGCTTTCAAAAACTGCCAAAGCATTCACTTAATTTTGATCAAATAGATTACATCCTTTATTGCCTCAGGAGCTAAAACAAAACAAGTTTTGTTCAAAGATCTTAGTCATTCTACTATTTCCAAGTGAGAAGTGAAAAAGTGTCACTTAATTGTTCTTTTTATATTTTTATGGTTGTCATCCTATACCAACCATACAGAATGATACTCAGCCAGACTCTGCAGATGAAAATGACTTAGATCTGTTTTTATCAACATCAAGGAAGTCACAAGTGGAACGTGGTGGAGGGGCTGCAAAGAAAGAAAATGTCTGCCAGGTATGATAAGTAAAATTCACTGACAGTGGTTTACACTGTTGCTTGCACCTTGGCTCAGTTGATGGCTCATTCTATCTGGGACAGAAGGTTAGGGGTTTCAGTCCTTCTTCCAAGGCTTGAGACAAAAATCGAGACCGACGTGAAAATGCACTCCTGAGGACATACATCACAATCAGAAATGCCATGTTTTGTATAAAATGTTAAACCAAGGTCCCTGTCATGTATCTCAAGTGGGCTTAACAGATCCCTTGGCACCATTTCAAAAAAGACCCATGCTGTTTTCTAAATTAATGAGCCACCTAACAAAATCTGAATAATGTTCCCCTTTGAAAAGTGTGATCTCTGCAAATGTGATTTGGTTGCAGTTATGAAAATTATTGAATAGCTGTGATAAACTACAGCAAAGGCTGTGATGCTACTTTGATTGATGAAAGTTTGTTTAAACAGCTATATATTAACTTTGATAAAATGAAGTGAATAGACAATGGCAAGGAAAAGTTTCATTTAACTTCTTACATGTTGCCGTGAGCACTACATAAATCATGTTGGCATTGTAAGTAGATATCCTCTGTCAGTGGATTGTATATTAAGACTCTCAACCAGCCAATTAGTAATAACTTATGCTCCCTGCAAAATGAACAGAAGCCGACACTGAGACTGCAATGACTGCAACTCCAACAGTCATTCTTGCATTGTTGGAGGGTTATCAAATGTTCGTTAAGCACACAAATAGTGGGCCTTCTGTACCCCTACAGCTCACCAGTTGGCTAGGCACATATCCATTTTGTAAACTAGGTACGTACTAAATTGTAAGGAGCAACCAACTTAGTCAACCTGCAAGTGCCAGATGCTGGAGAAAAATGTGAAACGTATCTATAACTGGTTGTGTAAAACAGAACAAAATGAGTTCACTCTTAATTTGTACTGTCCTGTACTCCCAAGGTGTAGAAAATAAATGTCAGTTGTCTGAAAACCAGCAAGGTAACTTATGAAATATGTGTTATTGGATGGTCTCTATGGCGTAAGAAAATTGAGATTGTACTTTAGCTGAGGTGATCAAAACGCTTTTCCGATCAGGAGATGTGATGTGATTTTTCTCATTTCTTTCTTTCTACATATGGAACATTGAAGGTTGTTGCCTTACAACTTCACCAAATCTAGCAAACGCTGGCAGATATAGAATAACTTGGGAGTTTTCTGGTCCATGTGCCTTGGTGTCTCAATACATGATGCATTTACCAATGAGTTAGATAGGTAGTTTCAAAGCAGTTGAAGTTAGACCTAAAAGCCTAGTTAAATGAAGAATTTCCGTTATCGATCTGTTACCTCCAAAGTAAGCACTGGAGGAGCATTTCTGCAAAATTAGCCAATAATTTTGTTACTTTCTTCCATTATATAAATGTCTGTTGTTTGATTAATCCATTTAGCAAAATTCTCCCTCTAACATGGTGATGTCCTATACTTTTAGAATCGGTCATTATCTCAGTTTGGCTTTTCATAGAATCCTTACAGTGAGGAAATAGGCCCTTTGGCCCAACAAGTCCACACTGATCCTCGGTGCATCCCCCCCAGACCTGTCTCCCAATAACCCACCTAATCTACACATCCCTAAACACAATGGGCAATTTAGCATAACCAATCCACCTAGCCTGCACATCTTTGGACTGCGGGAGGAAACTGGAGGAAACCCATGCAGAGACAAGGAGAACGTGCAAACTCCACACAGACAATCGCCCAAGGGTAGAATCGAACCTGGGTTCCTGGCACTTTGAGGCGGCAGGGCTAACCACTGAGCCATCATGCCAGCCTAGATTATAACACCTTTTAGAACAGTAGTTTCTAGTAATTATCCTACCAATGTCAGGTAGGCATGTTGCTCTGTTTACCCTCTCCTTCCTCTCAAATAGCGATGCTACATTATTTACTCCGCTTGCTCATGCTCAGAAGACAGTAACAGTTGATGCAATATAATCTCATAATCTCTCACAGGCCTTTGGTAATACACAAACATTCTCGAGTCGTGGGCAAGTAAGCAGATCAATAATTCTTGTTAGCAGTGTTTCTGAACTGTACTGGTTATCATGTTCAACTAACACGCAAAAGGTTCCTGAATGAAATCAGGTGGAAACACAGTTCAAAGTTATCAGAAAAGGGAAGTCAAATTTATGAGTAAATTATGTGAATTGGAACTGTTTACATATTGATTGATCCTACATTTACTTTCAAACAACTGCTCTGAGAGAAAAATAGGAATTGTGCAAAAGCTGAATCGGCATCTACAAGAGACTAACAGAATAAAACATGATGATAGAATTTTGTACTTTGTTACAGCCCTGGACCAAACTAACAAGTTTGTTACAATTTGGCTAGGGAGAAATAATTTTGGAAAATGTGTTAGTTCCGAGGGACACACTAAGACAATAAGTCCACAGCATTCCGTGGTTTCACTATGCAATGTTAGGAGAGTAATACAATCTATAATACATATATTTTAACATCCAGAATTAACACGCAGTAAACACGATAGTAGACTGTGACTGACTACCACACTGATATGGATCCCATGGATTTCTCAGCAATTTCCCCCAGATGTTCATGACATGGTGGGTTATTAAATCTCATTAAACTTCATAACATAGTACAATTCTTCACTTTTGATGATCAGGCCTTGAACATCCTCTCAAAAGCTGCACTATAATGCGCTGCCTCAACAGCTCCCTCCATTCTGATTGATCCTTTCCTGGTTCTGTGGTCCCTGGGCTCCACATACTGCATTCACAGGCACTCCAGGTCTTCGCTAACAGCTAGACTCACCAATATATTTTTTTTTAAGCCAAGTTCTAATCTTGCTCTGTTATCTAACCAAATTCTGTTTGTGAGCTTATCAATCCCTGTTCTCTTGTCTGTCTTCTGTTCCTGTTCCAGAATAGTACCATTTAGTTGATTACAGAGTCCTTGTTGATTTCTTTCAATGAATTTTGAAATATGCTGACCTGTGTCATGCAAGATGAGGTGATTCTCTTGAGTTACCTTGCTTAAATGTTTTAAATTTTCACAAACTCAACTGTTCCATCTATTTCTAAACCAAGTTGCGCGCAGCCTCTGGAGAACCTAAGGTGTTTACAGGCAATGAATTGATTTTGAAGGATAGCCATTGGTGTAGTTTAGGAAGATAAGCCAATTTAAGCACAACATGCTCCTGTGTTCCCCTGAGAACACTACTGGACCCCAATTTAACATCTCTTGTGCCTGCATAAAGAGTTGCATAAACTTGACTTGCAATCATTTGAGTTTATTTGGTCTAATGGTTGAAGTATTTGAAGTGACAGAAAATGTCCGCAGAGTTCAAATTAAGCTACTTCTAGTGAGTAAAAGAGTGTAGTTTCAAAATTAGAGTTCAACCATTCAGCATTGAAGTCATGTAACATTTTTTCCTTAGAAATATTAGTGAAAAAGTGGATTTCTATCCCTAAACGCTATGGAAACGGAATCAATTGCAGTTTTTAATTCCGAAATTCATAGGTACTACAGTGCAGTAAGTGAGGAATGATGGAACTAGCTCATGAGGCCTTCTGTATGTTTCTGTGATGAAGCACTCCTTGAGTAATGTACTGAAATTCCAGCCTAGATTGAGTGCTAATGTCTCTGGAGTGTGCCTTGAGACTATGAACTTCTCAGTCAGATTTGAGAGTATTGTATTTGAACTAAGGCTGACAGTTTATGACTGCACAGTAAATCTTGGTTGCTCGTGACTGTGCTCTCCCACTCCATCTTCAAGCCTAAAAGCTCCTTTTTCAGCCATGGTTAGACATTTTTCTCAAGCTTCTGCAATGCTCTCAACCTTGTGTATACTCCTCTCAATTTTTTGTACCCTTCCCTTGGGTAAAGTTATTTATCAGGGCAACTGTCTCGCCTGAAAATAGTCCTGTGTGTTTGCCCATCATTCTTCTCTGGAATTGTGGATCTCATTTGTGTTTTCCAAAGGTGTCATTCCTGTTGGACGTAGTTCTTCTGCTGGCGCCATATCTGCTTCTGCTAACACCCGAGGTCACTATGCAAGTTTGCTGAAGTACAAGACCAGCTTGTGCAGGTTCATAGCTGACTCTCCACTCCTCAGCCTTCTGATTCCTTTGAATCTTTTTCACTAGTGAGCCCACTGACACACGCCCTCTTGAATGGGTTCTGCTCCTCCGCTACTGTCTCCAAATATTTCATACTTTCATGAAGGTACCAAGCTCGTTTACTCTGTCTACAATTCAATTTCATCCAAAATGTAACAGTGGTAGAGGCAGAAACCCTGATAACATTTAAAAACTAATTATATGTGCACTTATGATTCCGAGGCTGTGGGCCAAGTGCTGAAAAATGAGATTAGGTGCTTGTCTTTAACCGGCACAGACTTGGAGGGCTGAAGGGCCTTTTTTTTTGCGTTAGATCTCGGACTCTGACTATGGCAAACACAGGACCCCAGCCTTTAGCATTGGGTTGTTTATATTGTTTTATTATTGTTCTTTCTCAAGACAACAAAGGGCAGGACTTACACAATTAATGGTAGAGAGACCTAGGGGTTTAGGTACTTAATTCTTTGAAATTTGTGTCACAGATAGATAGGGTGGTTAAGAAGACGTTTAGCATGCTTGTCTCCATTGTTCAGATATATTGGATATAGGAGTTGGGATGCCATGTTGATGTACAGGATGTTGGTTCGGCCTCTTCTGGAGTACTGTGTCCAGTTCCGGTCACCTAGTTATAGGAAGGATATTATCAAGCTGGAGAGGGTTCAGAAAGGATTTACCAGGAAGTTGCCAGGAATGAAGGGTTTGAATTATAAAAATAGCCTGGATAGGCTGGGATGTTTTTGACTAGAATGTTGGAGGTTGAGGGGTGACCTTATAATATCATGAGGGGCATGGATAAGGTGAGTAGCAAATGTTTCCCTAAGATGGGGAGAGTTCAGAACTAGGAGACATAATTTTAAAGTGAGAGGAGAAAAATTTAAAAAGGACTCAAGGGGCAACTGTTTTGCACAGAGAGTGGTTAATGGGTGGATGAACTGCTAGAGGAATTGTTGGATGCAGGAACAGTTCCAACATTTAAAAGAAGTTTGGATAAGTACACGAATAGGAAAGGTTTGGAAGGATATGGGCCAAATGCAGGCAGGTGGGACTAGTTTAGTTTGAGAACATGGTTGGTGGGGACTCGTTGGACTGAAGGATTTGTTTCAATGCTGTATGACTTTATATACGTGTCGCTGGATAGGCCAGCATTTATTTCTTATCTGTAAATGTTCTAGAGAATGTGGTGGTGAGTCACAGCCAAGAATCTCTGCAGTCTGTGGTAGTGACTGTACACCCAATGCTGTTGGAAAGGAAGTTTCAGGCTTTTGACTGCTGTACTCTGTTCTGAATTACTCTGTTATGTCCGTGTAATCTAAGTCCCTCTGTGTCCATTTCTGTGTACATTTCGGATCATCATGACTGCCCATATTCCTAAAAACCCTCTTCCCTGCTGTCCACACTCACCCAGCGTTCCCTGGAACTTCTGTTTGCTGTGCATGGCTGACTTGTTGAACTAGTCCATTTAAAAATGATGCATAGTCACTCATGCATCTTAAGGAAAACTCTTCACGTGCCACATTGTTCTCTGTGGGGTACAGTTCTAGTTATAGTACAGCACATACACATCAGAAGGGAAACATTGCATTCACCTCCAAAAGATTGTAATGAGCTTGTAAAGATTATTTACCAAACTATATCAATTCCTCTTCATACCAGTTTCCATCCTCCTGAAACCTGCTTTCTCTCGTGCATGCTCTCTTTCTCTCATGCTGTCTGCCCCTTTTGCATGCACACTGTAACTCCCTTTTGCACGTATGCTGTCTCTCCCTTTCTCTCTGTCTGTCTCACTTGCACGTGCTCTTCTCACCCTTTTCCTTCTGACTTTCAACTGCACCCACTGCTGAATTCTTTGCCGTCACTATCCTGTAAGGTACCATTGATCAGAAGCTTTACTGGACCAACTGTATAAATACTGTGACTACAGGAAAGATCAGAGTTAGGAAACTCTGTAATAAGTAACTCCCCTCACCTCCCCAAAGTCTATCAACCATCTACAGGGCACAAGTCAAGAGTTTAATGGAATGCACTCCACTTGCCTGGATGAGTACAGCATCCAGTAACATTAACAATGCTCAAAAATACCTGGATAGCTTGAACGGTACTCTATTGACCACCTTAAACATTCACTTCCCTCTCTGCCGGCTGTGTGTATTGCAGTTTGACAACTGCAACTCACCAAGCTTCCTATAACAGCACCTTTCAAACCAGTGGTCTTGGCACAAGAAAGAAGACATCTACAAACAAATAGGAGTACTACTGCCTGCAGGTTTCTTTTCAAGCGACTGGCAGGAGTGTACAGCAAATCATTTGTCACTATGAAACAGATTGGGAGAGTAACCCTGCATGAGAAGCATGGCAGGAATTGGGGATAAAAACTGGTGGTGGAGTGCTCCCTCAACCAGCTTCATGTCAGAGCTGAAGAGTGATGTCATAGAAAAACAGCTGATTGGTGGGTGTTTTTTCACTGTGTCTGTTTTGGTTGACCATGCTTTAATCAGGAGACTTCTTATTACAGCTGAAGAATCCAGTTAGGAAATTCATTTGAATATTTAACATCGAAATGAATTAATTAGATAAAATAGACAGGCAATGCTATTGCATCTGTCATTTGTGGGATCTGATGGACACCAGTGTGATCCACAATAAACACATCTGCAATAAATGTTGGTTGTTCAAGGGACTTGACTGTGCAGCAGCGTGGATGTCAGGAAATAGTGGAGGCATGTATGAATCTGCACAGTGACTGGATAGCTCAGGCTAGAGTAACATGGAAGACAAATTTGTAGAATTGTTTCTTAGAGCATTACATTGCATAACCTGCCCAGGAACAGGCTATTTTAGATCTAGTGGTGTGTACTGAGGGAGAATTAATTTAAAAAGTCTCATCGTTAAGGATCCTTTAGTGGGGAGCATTTGCATTGTAGAATTTCAAACTTGTTTGGAGGGAAATACAACTCAGATCTCGAACCAATTGTCCTCAGTTTAAATAAGAGCAAATATAGAGGTCTTCCACCATGTGAGATATTGAGAAGATGTCTTCATGATTTGGGGAATCTCAAACTAGGGGACATAGTACCACACATTTGAAACTGAGATGTGAAGGAATTTCTCCTCACGGGGCTGGTGTATGTCTGGATCGCTGAAAGTATTTATAAGAGGAGGCAAGTAGATTTTGAAATATTGAGGAGTTAAGGTCTACGAGTTAAGATAGATTTTGAAATATTGAGTTAAGTTAAGGAGTTAAGCTGGCGTAAAGAAGAGCTGATGTTGGGATCAGATCAGCCATAATTTTATAGAATGGGGACATTTTGAGGGGTTAAGTAATCTGTACGTGCTCCTTTATGTTGTGTTCTAAACCATACCCTGTGTTACGTATCACTGTAGCTTTGCTGTTGCTGGTACAGGAACCTAGAACTCACTTTCTAGCAGTATTGTGGATGTACCGTCTCAAACTGATCAGATCTTACTACTTCTACATCTTCAGTCAATTTTGTAACCTCTCACTTTCTGCCGAGTCCAAATTATATCGGCACAGAATTTGGCCAGCATTATCTGGGATGCAGTGTTTCAACCCCTTTCCTATCCAGCATGATGGAATTTTAAATAATTAAGCATCTTTGACTTAAAGCTACTTAAGATTGTAATGGTAGAACACTTGTTTTGATTAAAAGGTACTTAAGCAACACTAGAACATTCTGATTTCTAAACTTCGTTCCCCTTCAAAGCACCAAACAGGGATAGGAATTATTGACTTTTCAATTAGATTACATTTTACCACTTAAAACTAGTGTTAATCCATTGCCTTTTCAGAATGGTATATTTTACAGCTTGCTTTCTTCCCTCTACTCTAAAGCTGTGCGAGAAAACTGGAGAGTTGCTGCTATGTGAAGGACAATGCTGTGGCGCCTTCCATTTAAAGTGCCTAGGTTTAACCAAAATGCCCGAGGGGAAATTCATGTGCAGAGAATGTACCACAGGTAAAATATGTACTGATATAGCAATGTTTACCTATTTCACAATCTATAATTTACAAGATTGATTTGTGGTATTCTACTTCCAAATCAATTTAAAATACGCTGATGTTAGACTAAATCATTTGGGGTGGGATGAAGTCTGGCATGAGCCATTTGAGCCGTTTCTGTCCTGTAAGTTTTTGTAATTCTGTGCATTATCTGTAAAGAGCATGTGTTGTTTGTTTACCAATTAAGCACAAAATACCCATCCTGAACCAATTTGTAATGTTATATTTCTCAGCTGCTCTCCCATACTAGGAGAGTATTGTCATCTCCTTTAGCAATCTTTCCGCCCCTCCTATAGTGTAACAGTCCTATGGCAAGACCATAAGACAAAATGATCAAAAGCAGACCATTCAGTCCATTGAAGCTGCTCCATCACAGCTGATCTGATAATCCTCAAATTCACTCTCGAGCTTTTTCCCCATAATCCCTTACTGATTAAAAATTTTATCTATCACAGCCTTGAATATTCTTATTGTCCCAGTCTCCACAACATTCTGTGGTAGACTATTTCACAAATCCACTAGCTCCTGTGAAGAGAAATTCCTCCTCATTTCTGTCTCAAAAGAGTTAACTCCTTTTTCTGAGACTGTGCCCTCTGCTCTCTGATCCTAGACTCATCCAGAAAATTTTTGAATTTATTCTGTCAAGTTGCCTAATCTTGTGTACTTCAGTAAGGTCACCTTTTATTCTTCTAAACTCCAATTTGTACAAGCCCAATCTACTCAATCTCTCCTCATAAGGCAGACCCTCCATACTAGGATCTGCTGAGTGAACCTTCATAGGATTTCCTCCAATGTCAACATATCTTTCCTTAGATAAGGGGCCTAAAACTGTTTCTGCTGTGTTTTGACTAGTGCCTTGTATAGTTCTATCAAGACTTCCTTATTTTTAATCGAACTGAACAGAAATTGCTGGACAAACGTGGCAAGTCTGGCAGCATCTGTGGAGAAAACGAAACAGTTGACCTCTCTTCAGAACTGCAACCACATGAGCTTTTATCTTATTAAATAGCTTAATGTGTCGTCAGATGCCTTCTGGAAATCCAGAAGTATTATATCCAATGCTTCTCCTTTATCCTCTTTGCCACTTCCTTAAAAATTCCAATAAATTTTTCAGGCACATTTCTCCTTCATGAAACAATGTTACTCCAATTGGTCATATTGTTTTTCTAAATGCTCTGCTATTTACGTGCTTTATAATAAACTCTTAGCATTTTTACAATAAGAGATGTCAACTTAACAGGCCTAAAGTTACCTGTATTTTTTATCTCCTTTTTTTAAATAAAGGTACTACATAGGCATTTTACTAGTCCTTTGGGGCTTGATCAGAATCTAAGGACTCTTGACAGATTGATACCAGTACATCCACTTTCTCTGTAGCTATTTATATTAATATTCTAGGATGCATCCCATTTGGTCCAGGGGATGTATTGGTGGATGTGTACGTCCTTACAGCACTTCAGGTGTGGAATAGTAGGCTTTGTTCAGTTAATGAATAAAAAGACTCTTTAAAGCTTTTTTCAGAAGATAGAAGAAGTAGCTTAAAATAAGTTAAGTTTGCATATGGAGCTTTATTTGCTTACATTAAAACTTTCTGGAAAAATAACGGTCATTGTCAACTATAAGCCACTTTATGTTGCACAAAGCTATTATACTCCAAATCTATCCTGGATAATGCTAAGTAATATTCAGATAAATAGAACGTATTGAGTGGTGGGGATTGAATAATAAACTAACAACAATTGGCGCTGGTGACATCAGAAACTACAAAGATGAAGTCAGAGGTAGGGTGACTTAAAAATAAGGGAATATTTTTAATCTGTTGAGTCAAAAAAATGTCTTGGTGACAATTGCAATATATTAACTTATTGCTTTGGAGGACTATTGAATGATTTCTGTGAAAATGGGTATCATTGCTACAAACTACATTGCAGCTAAGAAATTAGGTACAGTTGATTAGATACAGTTTGTGGTGAGAATAATAAACTAAACATATAGGACGATAACAAATGTAATATATAATGTGATGAAGAAGAAGGCAAAGAAGCAAAAATAATTGTATATTGGGCGATAAAATTATATGAACTTCAAAGGTGGAACTTAAGTTATTGGCTAGTTATGATGTCCAGTCACTATGATACCACAGTGTATTTTTCTGATGTGTAATGTCTGCTTTGCACAGTACAGTTTTTTTCTTACACTAGAAAGGACTTGACAAGGGTGGAGCCATTTAAAATTAAATTTTGAAGAAGAACGCAGGTAATATGTACAAATGAATGTACAAGCTTGTGTAGAGGCCTTACACTGTGATATTAGAAAAGAAAGTTAGCACAAGAATGTGGAAAAGCTTTCTCTTGATTGTTGTCAAAGTTCACTTGACAAATGAAGCTTCTGAGCATTTTAGTGACATTCTCCAAGTGTGACTGTGCTTCTCCCAACAAGTCAAAAAGTTACCATTTGTTTTCACCAGGTGTTCATACTTGCTTTGTATGTAAAGAAAATGAGAAGGATGTGAAGCGATGTCTTATGCCATTGTGTGGGAAGTTTTATCATATGGATTGCATTAAAAAATACCCTACCACTGTAATGCAGAACAAAGGATTCCGGTGCTCACTCCACGTTTGTCTGTCTTGTTACGCCTGCAACCCTACTAATCCAAGAGCGAGCAAAGGTACTGTATACAGAAAATATTCTTTACAGAAGATAATGTTCAGAGCAAGTTGAGAAAGAAGAGCATTTTCTTTGGGAGCTGTAATCAGTTCAACTGGAATTTGCTTTGTTTCATTCCTTGTGAACTTCTAACAAGTCTGGATTTAAACTTCATAAATGCTCAGTTAATTTTCTTTGATCAGTGTTTATTCCTGAGTTCCTTAGAATTTTACACTGATGAATATTGTCCAGTTAATACGCCTTTGAATCATCTTGGGATCCTTACTACATATAAATGCTGTAATATCTTTGTTGTAGAGTCATACAGCGCGGAAACATTACTTTCTGTCCAACCAGTCCATACTGAGCATAATCCCAAACTAGTCCCACCTGCATGCCATATCCTTCCAAACCTTTCCTATTCATGTCCTTAACTAAGTGTCCTTTAAATGTTCTAACCATGCTCGCATCCACCACTTCCTCAGGAACTTCATTCCACATGCGAACCACCCTCTGTGTAAAAAAAGAAATTCCTCATTTTTTTTTCAATCTCTTCTCTCACCTTAAAAATATGGCCTCTTGACTTGAAATCCCCCCATCCTAGGGAAAAGACACCTACCATTAACTCTACTGTAAGTTGTTGGATTGAGTGAAAATTAGTGTGAAAGTAACTTTAAATGTGTAATGCTGAGTGTCAAGCCTGAATAGATTAGTCTGTAATATAATGTAATGTATGTTGTTCCTGTTTATACGTATTTATGTCTTTGTGTAATTAGGTCGAATGATGCGCTGTGTGCGGTGTCCTGTGGCTTATCATGCCAGCGATAATTGTTTGGCAGCAGGATGTGTGGTCCTGGCTTCAAACAGTATCATATGTACTAACCACTTCACTCCACGGAGGGGCTGCAGGCATCATGGTCATGTCAATGTCAGCTGGTGCTTTGTATGCTCAGAAGGTAAGGTAAAGTTGCAAGTAACTGATTTTTATTTCCTATTTCCTTTTTCCTCAATATCTTTTCTACCCCTAATTAGTTTATTTTCCTGAAGATCCTGCTGCTTGTTTACAACAACCATGTACAGATTGCTATTATGTTCCTTATTTTCTGATTAATACGTTCTGCCTATTTTCGTGCATATCAACCATAAAACAGAGTTGGCATCTGCATTAAAGTCACGGACTGAAGAATGTCACACTAACGCATTAAGTATTCGTGCATTAATATAATAAATAATAATTGCAGTTTCCTCCATTTAAAAAGGACAGTTATTTGTATAAACTAGAAAGGATGACCATTAACCATTCAAGAGCAAAGAAAAAAGTAAGAACAGGAGTACGCCATTCGGCCTATCGGACCTGCTCCAACAATCCACACATCCACTTTCCTGCCCTCACCCTATAATCCTTGATTCCCCTACTGATCAAGATTCTTGTCTAGATTTAAGCCTGAGATAGATAAGGAGTTTGACCTCACAGCCCTGTTTGGAAAGAAGTTCCAAAGACACTCACCCCTCTGAGAGAAGAAATTCCCCCCCATCTCAGTGTTAAATTGCTGCCCTTTTAATCTCAGATTATGCCCTTGGATCCTCGACTCTGCCATGAGGGGAAACATCCTCTCAGCATTTACCCTGTCTAGCCCTCTGAGAATCCTATATGTTTCAATGATACCACCTCTTATTCTTCTAAATTCCAATGAGTAGCATCCCAACCTGCTTAACCTTTTCATCATAAGTTTCCCTCCAAACCAGGGATCATCCTGGTGAACCTTCTTTGAACTGCCTCCAATGAAATAATATATTTTTCTTAAATAAGAGGACCAAAATTGCTCTCAGTACTCCAGATGTGGTCTCAACAGCACCTTGCATAGTTGCAGTAAGTCTTCCCTATTCTATACTCCAACTCACTTGAAATCAGGGCCAACATTCCATTAGCCTTCCTGATTACCTGCTACACCTGTGTGCTAGCTCTCAGTGTTTCATTCACAAATACCCTCTTTGTGTTGCAGCTTTCTATGTTTTTCTCCATTTAAATAATAATCTGTTCTTGTGTTCTACTTCCAAAGTGAACAACTTCACATTTTCCCACATGATACTCCATTTGACAACTTTTTGCCTACTTACTTGACCTATCAATATCTCTGCGTAAACTGTTTGTATCCCTCTCTCAACCTGCTTTTGGCTACAGTACATTCACTTCAAGTCATTAATATATATTGTCAGTCGTAGTGGTCTTAGCACTTGTCGCTATGAAACTCCACCGGTTCTGAGGAAGGGTCACCAGACCCGAAACGTTAACTCTGTTTTCTCCTCCACAGATGCTGCCAGACCTGTTGAGCTTTTCCAGCAACTTTGTTTTTGTCCACTGGTTACATATGACCAAACTGAAAAAGAGCCCATTATCCCACTCCTGTTTCCTGCCCATGAGCCAATACTGTATCCAGGCCAGTGTGCTACCTCAAACACCATGGGCTTTTATCTTCTGACTTCACCTTTTTGTGACGTACCTTGTTGAATGCCTTCTGGAAGTCCAAAATACAGCATGCCTCCTGCCTCCCCTCTATCTACTCTTGTTGAGACTTCCTCAAAAAACTCTAATAAATTAGTCGGACACAATTTTCCTTTCATGAAGACATACTGACTCTGCTTGATTAGATTAAGATTTTCCAAGTGTTCTGCTATTACTTCCTTAATAATTGATTCCAATACTTATTAGGATAATCGGCCTACAGTTACTGCTTTTCACCACCTTGCATTGCAATGGCATCTGAAACCTGAAGTCAATGCTAGGAATGGTGTCAACATGTCAATTGCTGTGCAACTTAGATGGAATGTTGCCTAGCGACCACCTCGTAAAACTCAGTCAAATTTATTAGCTATGATCTCCCCAATTGCTGTGCTATCTATCCTTGACTAATCCTTGCCCCTCCAAGTGGAGATTAATTCGGACCCTCAGCAACTTTTTCTAGTAGTTTCCTTTCCACTAAGATTAGACACACTGGTCAGTCGTTTCCTTGTTTATTCCCACAATGCTACTTGAATAATAAAGCCACATTTGCTGTCTTAGTGTTCTGCTTTGGTCAGAGAACTTGAAAATTGATGTCAGAGCCCCTGCAGTCTCCTCTATTGTCTCTCATAGGACCCTGGGATACATTTAATCTGAGCCTAGGAATTTATCTGCTTTTAAGCCTACTGAACCACTAATATCACCTCCTCAAAGCTAATTTATTAAACACATGACTGTGCCTTTCCTTAATTTGTATACGTGCATCATCCAATGCTATGTGAATACAGATTCAAAGTACCCATTTAAAACCTCTCCTGCATCTTCTAGCGCCATACACAGATTGCCACTTTCGACCCTAATGTGCTGTACTCTTTCCGTGATTATCCAACTTTCCCCACTGTAATTATAAAATGCCTTTGGATTTCCCTTTATTTTATGCACCAGTGTTTTTTCATGCTCCCTCTTTGCTCTCCTAATTTATTTTTAAATAACTCCCTGCATCTCATGTACTCCACTAGAGTGTCTGCTATTTTGTGCCCTTGATAACTTCCTTCTTATCCTTATCAAATCCTGTACAACTCTTGGATGGTTCCCTGGACTTGGAACAGGTTGACTCTGCACTCTTACTGTTTCCTTTTTGAATG
This sequence comes from Ginglymostoma cirratum, assembly GCA_024137785.1. Taxonomy (NCBI): domain Eukaryota; kingdom Metazoa; phylum Chordata; class Chondrichthyes; order Orectolobiformes; family Ginglymostomatidae; genus Ginglymostoma; species Ginglymostoma cirratum. The sequence goes on along the minus strand of JAHRHZ010000278.1, from coordinate 413,672 downwards.
ATTCCCACTGTTCTGATGAATTTCCTACGAGCAGTTGCTCCCAGTTCACTTTAGCCAGATCCTGTCTTGTCATTGTGAAAATTGATCACCTTCCCCACCACACCCCCCAACAAAAAAAATTCAGAAACATTAATTCTGGTCCATCTTTGTCCTTTCCCCATGTGGCTGAGATGTTACTGTTATGGCTGCTATCACCGAAATGCTCCCCGACTAACACTTACCCGATTTTGTTCCCTAAAATTATATCTCGAATGTGTCCCTCACTTTTGGACTTTCTTCATGCTTACTTGAAAAAATCTCTTGGGTCTGTTTTAAGAATTCCAGTCCTTCTAAGTCTTTCCAAGTTGATTACACCTCTGAGATTTGTTTGTGTATCTGTCCTATCTCTCCTTGACTGTACAGTCCCAGCAGTGTGATTGCCCCCTTTTTGCTTTTAAGTTTTACCCAAATGGCCTTATTTGAGGATCTTTAAGGTATCATCCCTCCTAATTCAAGTACTGACTCCTGGATCACTACCTCTTTAACACACACACCCCAAAGCTTCTATACCAGCAGAATATTGAGCTGCCAATCCTGTCCCTCCCTCACATGCATTTATGATCAATGTAGATATCATATTCCCATGTGCTAATCAACACCCTCAACTCATCCGATTTACTCACAAGACTCCTTGCATTAAAATAAATGCAATCCAGCCTTGCAATACTCCCTTGTACCATAACTTGATTACAAATGTTCCACCTTGAGATTGACTCACTTTTTTCAGTACTTTTCTGTATTTCACTGCCCACTGCACCTCTACTCCATATCTCATATCCTTGCCAAAATCTCTACCAGCAGCACTAGCAAGCCCTGCAAAGATGTTGGTCTCATTCTTGTCCAGGTCCAAACCGTCAGATATGTACAGGACCAACCCCAGGTGATCCAAAAATTTAAAGCACTCCCTTCTGCACCATGTGTTCATCTGCTGTATCTGCCTTTTCCTGTATTGTGTCACACTAATGGAGCTTTTTACATGTAGCTGTGCGTCACTTACTTTAAAAAAAAAAGCAGTTGTTGGAACTTGGGTCTGTTATAGAGTCATAGAGCCATACAGCACGGAAAAAGACCCTTTGGTCTAACCAGTCCATGCTGAGCATAATCCCAACTAAACTAGACCCACCTGCCTGCTCCTGGCTCATGTCCCTCCAAACCTTTCCTATTCATGCATCTATCCAAATGTCTTTTAAACGTTGTAATTGTACTAGTATCCACCACTTCCTCAGGAAGTTGGTTCCCTCTATAAAAAATTTGCGTCAAAATCTCTCTCTCACTTTAAAAATGTGTCCCCCCAAGTCTTGAAAACCCCATCCTCGGGGAAAGGCAACTGCCATTAACTCTATCTGTCCCTCTCATTATTTTATAAACTCTATCACGTCGCCTCTCAACCTCTTGCTCTCCAGTGGAAAAAGTCCCAGCCATTCTTTATAACTCAGACCTTCCATAACTGGCAACATCCTCGTAAATCTCTTCTGAATCCTCTCCAGCTTGATAATATCCTTCCTGTAACTACGTGACCAGAACTGGACGCAGTACTCCGGAAGAGGCCTCACCAATGTCCTGTACAACGTCAACATGACTTCCCAACTTCTATACTCAAAGGACTGAGCAATGAAGACAAGCATGCCAAACACCTTTTTGACCACCTTGTCTATATGTGACACAAACTTCAAAGAATTATGTATCCTCTGTTCTACAACATTACCCAAGGCCCTACCATTAATTTTATAAGCCCTACCCTTGTTTGTTGTACCAAAATGCAATACCTCGCATTTATCCAGATTGAACTCCATCTGCCATTTTTCAGCCCATGGACCCATTTGATCAAGATTCCTTTGTAATCTTAGAAAACCTTCTTCACTGTCTACAATGCTGCCAATTTTGGTGTCATCCACAGACTTACTAACCATATCTTCTATATTCTCATCCAAATCATTTACATAAAACATGACAAACAGAAGAGGAGCCAGAACCGATCACTATGGATGACCGCTGGTCGCAGGCCTCCGGATAAAAAAGCAACCCTCCACCATTTCTCTGTTCCTGCCGTTAAACCAATTATGTATTCACTTGGCAAGATCATCTTGAATCCCATGTGACCTATCTTTACTAATTAGTTTACCATGTGGAACCTTGTGAAAGACTTTACTAAAATCCAAATAAACGCCGTCTACTGCTCTGCCATCATGAATCTTTTTGGTAACTTCCTCAAAAAACTCAATCAAGTTTTTCCGCGCAAACCCATGCTGACCATCCCTAATCAATTTACGCCTCTCTAAATGTCCACAAGTCCTTTATAATCCTTATCTTTTGTAGTCACCTTCAACAATTTACCCACTACCGAAGTCAGACTCTCAGGTCTATAGTTCCCTGGTTTCTCCTTACAATTTTCCTTAAACAAAGATACATCATATCTCGTGCCAATTTAAACACTGTGGAGTATGTAATTAGTGCTTTCCTAATGTATTGTGACTTCAATTTTAATGGAGCAGTGGTGATTATTGACTATACTATCAAATCCTTTCAGTTTTGATTCTGCACAAGTCTGGATATCCCATAGGTTAGCACTAATAACCCATAGATTAGGAATAATAAAGAAGGAATTATTATCATGAGACTGTATCACGTAATGGTGTTAGTGAGAATGAGAAAGGAGCTCCTGAAAATCAGAAAAAAGCGTGACAGAAAATTTCAAGACAGCCCTAAGAGATTTTTTAAAAAAAATTACTTTGACCTTCCTCTTGCTGTTTCTCCTGCGTGCTGCTACATGTGCTCAAAGCCTCTGCTGCTCACCACCTCTCTGGCTCCCTGATCTACCGGTCTGTGATCAGTCATGCTTCTCTACCCTCCTACTTCGCATCTGTCGCTTGTCCTTTTTTCTCTTACCCCACCCCCTCTCACACCACACCCCTCACACCACCCTGCCCCCATAACCGCCCGCCTCTCACCTTCCCAACCCCCTCTTCTCACCGGCCCCTCACCTTCCCCCACCACACACACCTCCCCCTGCCCAACACACACACCTCCACACCCCACACACACCTCCCCCCCCCACACACACACTTTTTCCCTCCCACCCCCTCTTATTCTCTCCCTCCCCCCTTTCTTGCTCTCCCTCCCCCCCTTCCTGCTCTCCCTTTCCCTCTCCCCCCCTTTCTCGCTCTCCCTCCCTCACCCACCCGCTCTCCCTCCCCCCCCCTTCCTGCTCTCCCTCCCCCCCTTTGTGTCTCTCCCACC